>JAWLRI010000950.1:2315783-2333288 GCA_034781795.1 Crypturellus tataupa | reverse complement strand
TCAAACTTTCCCTATTAGGCTTAAAACAGGAATCAATCACTTTCTTCTACAAATAAATAAATAAATAAATAAATAAATAAATAAAATAAAACTAGAAGGAGGGATAAGGCTTTTTTAACTTTATTTATTTATTTAAGTGTACAGAAGTCATCTTGCAATCGTCTTAGATTTTTAACAATGCATCCATATCTCAAATGTACATATTCACTTTCAGAATAACATGCTTACAAAGTCCTTCCACTTCCTTTCACTTATAGGAAATATTTTATACCAGAATTTTATTTCCAGTGGCCCATGTTGACTTGCACATGGTGCTAGACAGCATACTTCGGTGTATCAGGGAATACAAACTGAATACATACATGTTGCTCAGGTATGTAGACTACATTGAATTATCTTGAATTATCCAAGTACCGCTTTGAATTAAAAAAGATGCCTGCTCCAAGGCATTCTACTTTTCACTGGAGGGCAAAGATTCCACAAGAAAACTCTGTTCTAGTGAAAAATCCGTATCATTTCTAAGATGGGATTGTTGTGGAATTCTTTGCTCTACTAAAGTTGCCTCTATCCTCATCAATACCACTGAAGAACAGACATACTCACTAGTACTAGTTACAGAGATTAAGATGCAATAATGCTGCTACAGCTGTTACAAGTAGGTCTCTATCAGCTAGCTAAAACCAGCGAAGGTACGGGCTGTTCATTCTGCAGTCACACAATTGCACAGAGTATACATCTGACTGTGTGGACAATGAGTGTAACTTGAAGAGTTTTGCATCCTCCCCTTCTGGTAAAGACAACAAGCTTTGTTCTCAGAATTATACAAAGCCCCTCATTAAGCTTGAGTGTGCACAGACAAAAAAAAAAAAGTTACTCACCTTGAGACCCAGTAGGAAATTAGAGGACAAAAGATGGAGCTCATTATTTATCAAATGGCAAAAGACAAAAAGTCAAGCTTATTCTTTATAATATATTACGTTTGAAAGTAGGACAGAATAGTGCTTTTAAAACTTTGTCTCCCAAGAAAGTGTCTTTCAATCTGGCATTTCCAAAGGGATTATCTTCAAAAGGTAGAACATCTTTGATAAACCTTGTTCAAGATTATAATAATAGTAAAAAAAAAATCTCATTTACTGAAAAAAAAATGAAAGAGGGAGCAATGAGGGAGAGGAACAGAGATGCCCTACATAGCATACAACTAACACACTTTAATAGCACAAGTTTAACAGAAAAAATACTTTGTTTTCAAGCTTGCTTCCCCAGGAGAATGCTCCTGGGGTACCAACTAAAGATGCATCGGCCACAAACCTCCTGTGTCTTGAAATTCTTCAGAGAATACTTGCAATGAACAGGTAGTTACCTACTTCATTTCTGTAGGTGTGTATAAATAATATTTTTTTAAAAAAATATAATATATACATAAACTCTGCTTCCCTGCCTCCTCCTCATTCCATAAAAAATCTAGATGTTTTAAAATTATGAAATCCACCTAGGAAAAAACCTACAAAGTAGCAGATCAACAAAAAATGAGTGATACTCCAAAGCAACTCCTAATCCGAGGTTCATCCAGTCTGATTAGCTATGTATTATCCACTTATGGAACAAGAGGAAAGCACACAAATTTGATGTAATTTGATGCACCACATCCTTATTTCCACCAATGCTACTTCCATAGAATAAAGTTTATATAACGCTCTCTGAAAGTGAAATACTAACAAAGTGTTAAAGTGTGCAGGAAAAGTACCAGAATCTGAGTGTGAGGGTGGTTGTTACTAAAACCTGCCTCCATTGTTAAAGATTAAATACCTTTATGAAAATGGTAACTTGTGTATATATACAGTCTATTTTCTTTTTCTTACTGTTGCAATATGCTTTCCTTCCTCAAGAGAGCAAAATTCATATTAAAGTTGAGGTAGGCACCTATCAGATTTCACTGCTCCACCTAGCACAATGACTCTCCCTTTCAAGGGAATGAAGTCTAGCATCCAGTCAAATCCTGTCCTAGTATGTATTTCTGCACAGACCTTGGAAAGCTGACACAGACAAAAACTCAGAATGGAAGCAAGATTTAGGAAAGTCAAGAACAAAGGCTTGAGAACAGAACACTACAGTTGCTGTGTTTGTGTATATTTTCCTTTTGTCTTGCAACAATGAAAATATCAGCAAGAAAGACTAGAGTTACAGAAGGAACAGCTAGTCCAGAAGAAAGAGACATCAGGGCAGGGGAAATGCATATAAGTGAGGATCATCCCTGACCCCATCTCCAAATCAGGCCAGCCTCCCCATGAAAGGTGACAGATGGGATAGGTCTGAGAGGAAACTGAAAGTAAGGCTCTAGCTCCACTTCAAGGATATTTAAAAATGAATGAATAAAAGTGTGGGCACCAAAGACAGCAAGTATTTGACAGATCACCTCAGCCTCAATGCATATTCTGCTTAACTGCCTTAACAGTTAAAAGTGATATTACCAGAGCACACAGATGTTTGGCTTGCTTACTGATTTGCAGTGACAACCAAAGAGATGAGTCTACCCCAGGTTCTGTATATAAAATAAGTAAATTAGAAGAAAAAAAATAAAAAAAGAAGAAAGGTTATAAGCTTATCTATAAAAGAGTTTGTAACTATCCCTTTGGAACACAACACAACAGCAGAAAGATGGTTAGGAACAAAATAAGTCATCTTATTTCTGTTTTATTTAAAATAGATGAGGCCATGACAGAAATGGAAATATAATTGAAGAATTTCAATGCAATTGAAGCATTCCAGAAGCACAGAACTGAAAGGCTTTCAAGTCAGAATTCAGTCTCTTCGTGAGACAACATTTTAATAGTCATTACAATAAAATCATTGCATAATCACAGAAGGAAGAGTTTCTAAGTGAGTTTCCCTTGTGCAATTCCCAAAAGACCTGTTCCAAGCACACAGGAGGAAAGTCAAGATGCAGAAGTGTTTTAATTAGGCTGCCACGCTATTAACTTAACACATCTGGGAACTACCAGCAATAACTTTATTCAGTATAAAATGCAATGGCAATTCATCACTTGCTTTGACCAGGTAAAGGACTGGCTTCAGACCCCAGCCCTCCACATCTTGTTTTAGGCACTCCACCTATAACTCCTCACAAGTAGGTTAAAAAGGCTGCAAAAGAGGAGCTGTCTCTTTGCTTACCAGAAATCTCATGCTCCAGCTTTGTTTCTCAGCTTCCCTACAGCATTGCTCGGGATTTGTTCATCAGTCACCAATAAAGTGTATTCCCACCATTCTACCGACCCCCTGAGATGTTGGGAGGAGAAGGCATGAAGAGCTAGACTGAAGACAGAAGAGGAATGAAATAACATTTATCTAAATTGACCACTGAGGAACAAATATTTATCAGGTCCTCCTTCAAACAGGTGACTATCAGAATGAGAAGAGAGAAGTGGTCTGTTTGACACTCAAGCCATTAAATGACTTCTTGCCCAGAGTGATAGAGATTCTGAATAACTCAATTCAATGTTACTGCAAAAGATTAAACTAGTAAATACATCATTCATCATAGCAACTAGAATATCTCTCATATGATGAAGAAAGACTGAAAGGAGGGTGTAAGAACAGGAGACCATACTCTTCTCTGTGGTGCCCAGCAATAGGTCAAGAGGCAGTGGGCACAAACAGCAACACAGGATGTTCCATCTGAACATATATAAAGAAACAACAAGAAAAAGCTCTATTTTTCTTTTCTGTTTTTTTTTTTTTTTTTTTTTGTTTTTTGCTTTCTTGTGAGGGTGACTGAGCACTGGAAAAGGCTACCTAGAGAGGTTGTTGAATATCTTGGAGATATTCAAAAGCCATCTAGACAGGGTGCTGGACAACCTGCTGTAGATAAACCTGCTTGCACAGGAGGGTTAGACTGATGATTTGAAGAGCTCCATTCCAACTTCAACTGTTCTGTGATCCCTTGGAATACTAGTCACATTATGGATAGGTGTAGGAGTGTGTGCATCCTTACAAGTATTTACTGTGGAGAGTCTTAAACCAAAGACTTCACTACACAGGCAAAGATCATTAAGATTTCCCCTACTCTAGCATACTGCAGAGCAGGATCTTGAATTCCCTCAAGTAGCTTACAGTACAGTAGCATATATTGAACTCTCAATAGCCATAAGTCTTCTTTAGATGTTTGGAACATATCTTACATCTTAAGAAAATATATCAACTTTATCAGAAAGATATCAGTATATTAATGTTAAGTCTGTAAACATACATGCCAGAGTCTTAGAAGACTGAAAATCTAACCTTAGAAAATCTTCACTCTAATCTTTAGCAGATCTTACATGAAATTCTTTACATGCAAGAACGCAGCAATATTGGGTAACTGGTAAATTAGTGATCTGGTGCCTCAGTATGGAGTGCACGTATCTGCTGTTTTTTAAGCAACTGCCTGCTATCTGTAACATCTTAGGAGAACTGGAGTGGCAAAGTTAAAAGGTTTAATCCAACTGCGAGGCTTTGATCTGCTGAAAAGAGACGTTTTAGAGCTGAATCTGAAAAGAATCAGGGTTTTGCCCTGCTTTCCTTTGTTCACCCTTGTTCTGTTGTCTAACAAAACCTGCATGTGCTAGCATTATAATGGATTTGATTAAAAAGCCTTTCTTCTAGTAAAGATTTCTAATGTATTATCTTAGATGGAAACCTGTTATATAAAACATGGTGTAACAAAGCTTGACATCTTCCGTCCTCTAAGATTTCTTTCTTAAAATGATTATGTATTTGCAGAACAAGGAAGATGACAGATAAAAGGAATTAGCTGTATATTTTAGTTAGCTTGTTTTTCCTTCATCCCCACTGTTGGTTGCACTGGATTCTGAAGTTTTTGCTAGGGGAAACCACCAAAAGATGATCAATTGAATTAAAAAACAAACAAACAAAAAACCCCAAACAGACATTTATTTGGTACTGTGCATTACAATTAATTTCACCTTTTTTTTTTTTGTTGATAATAAGCACCTTCAAGGGAATCAAGTACAGGTTTGCAAGTGATCTAGGGACACCTAATATCTTTATACTACATTTAAACTTGAAAGTTTCCTCTTGCTTTGTGTATTTGAAAACTTTATATTTTTTGTCTAATGGAAGGATTATCACATGCTAGTGACATATTGCTTCTAGATGGAAAATGGTAATTAGAAGGCTATCTAGCTTGCTAAATGTTCCACCCTTAAAATAATAAAAATATGCTTAAATAGATGCAGAGAAAGAGCAAGTGTTCTAAATGCTACTCAAAGGTTTTAAATTGCTGCCACTATCAACATTACTTCCCTGAAAAATTGAACCAGAAGGATTTCTTGACATTTAAAATGACTTGATAGCCTAGACAGCTTAGTCATCAAGATGCGAAGCTGATAGTTTTCCGAGCAGCAAAACACATGCTCAGAAAGAAGTGTACCTTGCTCTTACGACAATATGACTTATGTAGTACCGGAGAGTAAGAGCAGAGAAAAATTAAAACAACTACAGCAAATGGACGAAGAAAATTTGAATATACAAGTTTCAAAACAAATATGGCAACAGGGAGAAATGAGATCAGACAACAGCAATAGTAGTCACAGAAGCACAGAATACAGAATCACAGTTTGGAAGACACCTCTGGAAATCATCTGGTCCAAATACCAGCTCAGGCAGGGTGAGCCTTCCTACCTACTTCTGTAGGTTGCCAGGACCATGTCCAGTGCAAAGACTGAGTGCTGTTGGTCAAGCTGTTAAAATCATAGAATTTCAACAATCAAGTTGTGTAGAAGCAAGCCTTCTGTTTTCTGCAGGAGGATAATGCCCTATAAAGAGGAATAAGCTAGTTTTTAGATAGTTTTGAAGCTACAGTACAGCAACCAAGCAATACCTACTGAAACTGGCATAACTTGCTGACCATATAATCCATATATATGTGGACATCACTGAACTTCCTCTGATTGCTGCAGTGCTGTCCCTGTCTCTCCTCCCTCCTTATCAGCCTGTAACTTTGTTGCTTATTAACATAACCTTTTGTGTCTGCTGTCCTTCCAGAGCTTTTATTGGCCTGCTTGAATCATTAACATTTACATCTCTTCTTCCCTGCCAAGTTATCAGACCAATGTTGTAATTAGTAAAGTATCTACCTAAACACGTAACTGTGCAGTGACAAATTTTCAGATTTATATTTCAGAATTTTCTTGTACTTATTTAGCACTATACCAGTGCATCTCAGAACATCTTATAGAAATTAAATTAAAATAGTAGAGAGGTAAAGAGTTAAGAAAGAATCGTTATTAGATCTAAATCCACAGAGAAGGTAGGGGAAGGAGGAGGAGCAAAGATAATGTCTGAAGTGTCAGAAGACATATGAAATATAGAAAATGGACTTAAATCTTGGGTCTGTTATGATTTTATTAGCTAAATTGTGTAGTATATTTATATTTAGTGGTGATGGCAAACAACTGAAGAAAAGAAAAAGAAGACTGATTTAGTATCCTCTTCTATATTTATGCTGCCTCTAATCAAAAATATATACACAAATAAATATCTCAGCATCCCACCTACATCCTATGTACTGCAACATACGGTATAAAAACTGTATAAAAACTTTATTCATTGATTAAAATGAATCACAATCTTATCAAATACAACACCAAAGTTATAGTTTTTGGAGAAAAATAAGACAAAGAAAAATGAAAAAATATGTTTATTGAAATTCCTTAATAGCTCAAACTTTCCTGCAGAAAGGTGGTAGTGCAGAAGAATCACTGCAAAAATCATTCAGCCTTGCACAGTATGGGGAAGGTCATGTAGCGTACCACAAGCTGTCACAACAACAGCAGAGAGTAAGATGCAATCATTTTCCTTCCCTAGAACCTTTAGTGGAGATAGAATGGAATAGAGGGTTTAAGCTACAAAACTTCACTTAGATTTTGATACTTTGCACAGATAAAATTTCTCTCAAAGCGCTTTTACATGCTAGTTTGCCGACAGATAGAAAGTATAGAGAAATTAAGTAACATCATTTTAGAGTGGTTCCATTGGGGGGAATCTAGTGAGATTGGTCTTGATTCTTTTAGAGGGTTACAAGTTTCTTACTGTCTAGCTCCAATTAATAGGCATGGTTAGCAAAAACGAGCTCTCAGGTTCCAGCACAGTGTTTTTGTTTGTTTGTTTATTTCCAAGTAGTTGCATACTTTGCTGAGTTAAAAACAAACAAACAACAAGAACAAAAAAGCCCTACCAAAAATACTATTGTAACTGCAAGTCCCATTTGATAAGTCTTCAAGGCAATTTAGGGTGCCATGTGCCAGGTCTTCAGGTCAGAAAACTCTTTTCTATACTAGTCTCTATTGTATGATGCAGGAATATATTTTATAATTTCTGTAGGAAAAGAATGAATTTAGGTAAACAGTCTAAAAAAGTCATCTTAAATATCTGTGTTACCCAAAATGTTAGAGAGGCAGTTAAAAAGATATTCGTTAAAGAGATCAGTGATGCCAATCATTTCTGAATAACCTTCTAAACCACTGGGGTTTGTGTTTGTCTTTTTGAAATCATCAAATATCTGAAGCCTAGGACCATCAAAAAGTTGCCCGGCTTCAATGTGTGCCATGTCATGCAAGCTACTCTGGAGTCTAGCTATGCAGAAGCTTTGTAGATCTCACTTGATGCCATGTTTACCATACGGTGACATTATATACTGAAGTTATGTGTGCAATATTAAAGAAACTTGTATTTTAATGATTAATAAAAATAGGAAAATCCATAGGGCCATAACATCTTTGTAAAGAGACTAATATCCATCTGAATATAGGAAGTTAATGCAACTTATTTTATTCTTTCTACAGTTTAGTCATAAAAGAACTTGTTGCAGTGGGCAACAGATATTTAACATGCTGCTTTATGAGAAACTCATCATGGGAAATAACTTGAAGTAATTTATTTAATAAGATTGCCATGATAGCCAATAACATTTCAACATGAAGGCTGCACTTTGGACTAATTAAAACTAAAGCTTTTGAGACCTTTGCGTTCTTCTCCCCCTCCCTTCTGATGTGCCTTCAAAGTACAAGATGAAGAATCTTTCTAAGGTTGTTTACTAAAGGTAATTTGATAGAGTTTGAGCTCTACTAATGAGCTCATGTGTCTTGCATATTAAATAATATGACAGAATAACTCTGGGAATTCAGAGTCCTTGGTTATTCTGAGTCCTTGGTTACTGGATCACATAAAGGAGTTGATCTTGTAAAAGATAGACAGATACCAACATTCCATCTGTGCATTATGACATAGCATGTATATATTCCTATTACTTCTAAAAACATTTCTGAACACACTGGATGTGACACCAACTTTTAGTTTTAAATATTTAAGATATGTTCAATATTATTTATATATTAATTAGAAATATAAGACATGTACTGCTTAATAGTTGTATTTTAGTGCACAGTATAGAATACTTGCCTTAAGATTCAAATACAAACTTTCAACTTAACGTGATTTATGAGTTTTCAAAGAAGTTTCACAATAAATGACATGTTTACAGAAAAATAATTTCAGAATTATTCTCTAGAACAGCTCTTTTCCTGCTACAGGCAACAACAGTTCTCAGAGCAAAAGAGAAAATTCTAAAATATTCTCATGGTAGGTTTCCATGGCTTGAATGAAGACAAAACACACTCTAATCTTAAAGGTTATATGCTCACTTAATTTATTATACTTTTATTCTGCTACTACATAAGTGCATAATAGAATGCATACATTAAGTTGACAAAGATGGAGATACAGAAAATAAAATATAGATTTAAAAGAGAAATTCATTTTCAATGACGGCATAAACATTCCATGAACAATTCAGTTCTATCATCTACTATGACTGGTAATGTTCTTTAATGAAAAACTCTAATCTGCTATTTAGAAAGAGCCACCTACTTGAATATTTTCTGACACAGACATGAACAGAATAGTATTTCTGAAGTTTTTTTCCAACTGCCTAAGAAGAAGGAATAAATATAACACATTATAAGTGAAGTTTACAGAATATATTATTTTTCTTATATATACATAACTATACATAATTATACATAACTATATTCCACATCCAGGTAACTTTTGGTAGTCTACATTTTGTTTTTTGACATTCCTTCAAAAACAGAAAGCTATAAAACAGGCTACAATAGTCAATGCCTCAAACAAGCAAGCTATGGCTTGACGTGGAAGCTTAAAACAAAAAAGTCAGCTTAACAAACTCTTTCCTCTCTAGTTGTAGCCCTGAAGCAGTCTCTTGAGATCAGAGTGGCAGCATTTGAGGAACTATGCACATTTATATCAGAAATAGCCCCAATTCAAACACTTTATATCCACCTGGCTTTTCTATAGACAAACAGCCAGTCAACAAGTATCTCAAACTCAGAGTTAAATGGGTAGCTAAATATATCATTATTTCTTATTTTTCTTCCTTTCTAGTAAAATGAAATTGAAGAAAAGGAAAAGAAACTAGCTCCTCTCCAAAATGAAAATTCCCCCATCTGCTTACTCAACTACCAATATATTTTTGGAACAAAGATTAAATTGTACTGTACCTCTTCAGATGGAAAAAGGTTTTTTTTTTTTTTTTTTTTTTAATTCAAAAGCCTTTAGACATCTTAAGTAATTATACATTTTTTTCTATTCAACTGTTAAAGAATGCAAGGCTTTTCCAGAAACCTACCACCTCCAACCTTTCCCAATCTATTGCTTTCACCTTCCACGCTCCTTTTTTTTTTAACATAGAAAGGGAAAAAAAGAAAGGCAAACAATCTTTCAACCCCTGTCCCCAGAATAGGAAGGCAGTTCAGAACATAAAACATATTTGCACTTGATCAAAATTCTGTCTTGTCTTTATTGAAAGAATTTTGATCTGCTCCACTATGTATAAAACTTTCTGCCCCTCCCCAAAACAAATTCCTGTAGTCATTATATGATATATCCTTCTCAAATAATTATTCAGTTATGTATTACAGATTCACTTACATATATGTATTTGCAAACTAGAATAAGTATTACATAGATTGGTTAATTGTCCCATTTGCATTTTTTTCACTTTACATGGTCCAATTCAAGTGCCTGGTATTCAGGTAAAATAATGAATTTGTGAAAGCATTTTTTAATTTTTATTTCTCAGAAACTCAACTTCAGAACTGCTATAGATACTTCTGGTGACTTGCTTAAATGGTAACACATTGGAAAGTAGTCAGCTACAACAAGCTTTAGTTCTAGTTCTTAGGACATAATTTTTATGCAGCTCTGAGGTTGCTATTGTTTTGTTTCTTTAGGGCTTTGATGGCCATGTTCGGCTGTTTTAATGTACTAGATATTACATATATTCTGCCACTATCTTCTTGTGAAGAAAAATATATTCTTGTGATTAGTAATAAATTTCCAAGTTCAGAAATACTTTTTATGTCATCTAGGATATGAAATCTCTAATTTACACAGTGCTTGCATGGGATACTTATCAGAAATTCACCCAAGCACTGGCCATCCCATCCTCTAATACATGCTAAGCTGAAACCAATTAGCCCTAATCTATGCATTTTATGAGCAATTCAATTCTTCAAATAAAGAAAAAAAGCACATCTCAAAAAGAGTATTAGGAAACTCCTACATTGCTCATACCAGAAGCAACAGAGAATAATCTTAGAGAAATGCTCTCTATTGACAAGTAGGTCCCTCCCATCTCTTTTTCTTTTTTTAAATCAAGAATTCTGTTCACAACCAAACATCTTTGGACAGAAAGCAAAAGTATGCCATATATTGCACAGCTAACAGCATTAGACATTCACAAAGAACCAAAGACAGTGCTTGGATAAAATACAGTTGGCTCCATTAGGAACACAATAACAGGATCTGGTACAAGCAGACACATGGCCCCTCTGCATGTAGTGACTAAATCTCACTGTGCTGTTTCAGAAAACTGTATTGCCTTAAGCATTACTATCCACAAAGCTTCAACCAAAGTGTCTAGTGATTTCCACTATTTCTTTCTCTTGTTATAGCAATGAGCAACTCATGTCTGCTTGATTGATACTAAGGATCATGCTTCAGAGAGGAAAATAAATCAAGGAAATTTGACTCTTCAAATTTTAAGTTCTCTCCTACTCACCTAGAATGTGACCTAAAGAAGTTTTGGTTGTTCATAATATAAGGGTAGGGATATGGCAGTTATTTCCTCCTTTTGCAAGGAAAGCTAGCTTGTCTACTGTTCTAACACTGAGGGTCAATCTATGCCATTTTTCATTTTACCTAGCTTTAGTAGGACTGCCTGTACTAAACAGATAAATAATTGGCAAAATTATTTAAAAAGCTGTTTCTAAAACCTTCTGTGGCTACAATAATGAAAAAAAAAGAAGATATTTAGAATAGTATTTCTTAGAAATAGCATGTCCTTCAAGATACATAGATTATTAACATGTTTAAATGCTTCCAGTTCAGTTCAAAGAAAACAGTTCAAAGGTAACAAAAACAGCAAAAAATGTGATTTTGCAAGATAAATTGGACATATACTAATTTGGGTATTTCAGATGACTACTTTTTTTCCTGTTAGCTCAAGTGACTCTAACCAGGAGAAGTGTTGCTATAGTGATGTATATATTCAGATCTATCCATATATATATATATATGATCATATGAACATGTATATGTATACATATATGTGTGGGTATATATATGCATATATATTTTCGTATGTCCATCAACTTTCTGACAAATTTGAATCCACTGACATTCTACAAAACAAAGTCATTTGATAAGATCTTCATTTCATTCTTTAGTCCTGGTTCCCTGATCACTCAGTACGAATAAACATTAGTCATCACTTGTAGTAATATGATATATTGAGAATAACGTGGTCCAGGGACTCCATGAACTTAATATAAACAATACACCACAGACGGACTTTCTGGACCCTATGTGGTCCTCCTGTATCATCCCAGCAGGTTTTGCAACTTCAAACACTCCCATATGTATCATATTATGCTGCAAGTGAGAAAGTAATGTATATTATCCTCAGTATGCTGCAGACTTTGCTAGACCACACTGGTGGACTGTATAACAATGTCCTCACATTATTTTTAGTTCACTGTGCCTAATATTAACAGAGACAAAAATTTTACTCACATACAATAGAAATCTTCTAGGTCCATCAGGTATAACCTGAGGTCTAGAAAAGACCCAGAATCAAATGCTAATTAGTATTAAGGCTGGCAGAATCTAACCCTGTATAGTGCTGACAAGCCAATTTGCCCAAAAGCCATGGGTTAAATCCTGGAGCAGATGAAATTAGCTGCACACATACAGCCTAGCGTCTGGCTCACATCCCAAGCTGGAAAAGAATTCCAAAGAGAAAAATTTACTGAGCACTTCCATTAAAGAAAGATGCAAGCTTTCCTGAAAGTAAAATTCATAAAGTGCTCTGAAAATGAAAAGTGAGATGTTTGACCACCTGAACACCTTGAAACCAATGAGACAATGATAATAAATTTGATCTATAGTTATTTTCCCTGGTCTTACTATCAGGCACAATTATTATTATTATTTTCTTCCTGTAAAATTCTATATAATCTGTCTTTCAGATACAAATTATACTTAAATACAATTAACCATTGGTACTCCTATAAAGTAGTTTATTATTTAATTATATATTTAATTAGAATGCTTAATGTACATTTCCATGCTAGACAGAAATAAAATTTGTTGTAGGAACTAGGAAAATCTGGCTGCAATAATCAGCGTATCTGTATGGAAAAACAGGCCTCATGATTGTAAGGATGATTTAAGAACAAACTGAATGGACTGTTTCTTATTGTCATATAGACTCATCTTTTGAAAAATACTTTTTTTTTATGTTTCATCTTGTGTTTTTATTTTAAACTCTTGATTCCTAGAAAGCACTACAATCCACTTTATTATTTACTTCTTTGTATGTATATGCTTCATCTTCCAATTACCTGTGTGATACGTATCTTTTACTCTAAATAGTTTGAGATATATCAAAATAAAGAAAAGCATTTATATGTTATTGTGAATTCAGTTTGATTTTTATCCTGCCTATTTTTTTTTCCAGATTCCCAGTTAATTTCAGAAAGGATAAATGATCTTTCAGCTTTTACAACTCAAACAAATCTGCTTTCCTGAAACCTGAAGCTGTAAGAGAATAATAGTTGGAACATCTTGGTAAAAATCCTTAACAGGGAGAAGTCTGATAATAAAACTCCAATGAACAAGATGGCTGAGCAGAAGCATAGGATGGAGCTTATTCAAGATAAATCTTGAATAGTCAGTTTTTTGTTTGTTTGTTTGTTTTTAGTGAAGGAAAAACAAACAAACAAACAAAAAATAACAAGAGAGCACTACCGAAGAGTCTCAGGTTCTAAGGAATTGTCTATTAGTACCAGGATGAAGTAAGGCAGTTACCTAGTTGAAGGACTGGAGATCCTCAGTATTGGACAGCAGAAGGAAAATGTTACCCTCTTAAGTATCAACAGCAGTTACATTTTTTTTGCTATACTCTATGCAAATAATGGACACACAAATGATTGCAGTGGAAAGATACAGGCTCTTTAGGAAGGACCGCCTGGGAAGGTAAGGAGGAGTTGCCTCTGTTGGACACAACAGAGCAGCTGGAACATAAGGAGATGTGCCAAAAGCTATGCCTAGGGGGCTTCCTGATGGCTTAAAGGGTAAAGACTGAGGGGCAGACTAACACAGGTGACACTATTGTGGGTGTTTGCTACAGGCCACCTGATCTGAAAAGTATTACCTGAGAAGCATTATTACTGAGAAGTAGGTAAGGCATTCCACAGACAGTTGGAGGTAGGGCCACATTTGTAGGGCCTAGTAATCATGAGGGACCTTAACAACCCTAATACCTGTAAAGCCAACAGAACAAGGCACAAACAGACCATCAGGTTCCTAGAGAACACAGATGACAACTTCATGACACAGGTGACAGACAAGACAGTGAGAAGTGCTCTGCTGGGCATTACACAAAAAAAAACTCATTCTGATGTCATCTCTATGAACATGGAGACCAAGAAAGTGATCAGGAGGATCCAGCATTTATTCACCAAGGGGAAATCAGGCTCAATCACTCTGAGAGCCTTCTATGATGGGATGACAGACTGGTGGTATGAGGAGAGAGCAGTGGACGTTGTCTACTTTAACTTTAGCGAAGCTTTTGACACTATCTATCTCCTCATAGACAAGTTCAGGAAGTGCAGGATAGAGAAGTGGACAGTGAGGTGGATTGAGAGCTCACTGAATGGCAAAGCTGAGAGGGTTGTGATCAGCGGCATAGAATGTAGTTGCAGGCCTGTGGCTAGCAGTGTCCTGCAGAGGACAGTACCTTATGAATGACACGGATGGAGGGACAGAGTGCATCCTCTCTGAAGGAGTTTGCTGATGATACAAACTGGGATACCCCCCTGGGCTGGTAGGCAGAACACAGAGGGACCTGGACAGGCCAGAGATAACGGACAGTGAACCTCAGAGAGTTCAAGAAAAGCAAGCTCCCCCTAGACATGGGGAGGAATAACCTCAAGCACCAGTATAGTTTGGGCGTCAATCTGCTGCCAAACAGGTCTGCAGAGACGGACCTGGGAGTCCTGGTGGAGAACACATTCCATGAGCCAGCATGGAGCCAAGAAGACCAATGGTTGCCAGCAAGTCAAATGAGATGATTCTAGTAAAAGTCATTATCCTAAGTCCCAAGTTTTAGCTCGTGCTTAATGCTCAGTCCATGTATTTGAAGTGTGAATTTCCATTATGTATTTTCTAAGTATGAATGCTAAACTGTTTAACTTTTACCATCACTTTGAACTACCCTTACAAGTAATTGAATCCAGTGAAGTTATTAAAAGAACAAAAATCTTAAAGACATATACTTGTTTAGTGAACGGAAAATATACACAACAATTAAACACTCTGTTCATAAATATATAACAAATAAAATTTCAATATACTGAAAGAACAGTCAGAATAGCACAACAGCTTTGAATATAACATGAGTAGGATTTGGGTCTCTTCTGCCCCCTGCCCCTCAATTATATTCTTTAAATAAAGCTAGGAAGAATAGCAGTGACATTTTTAAACAACAAATAAATCCCAGATGCACTCCAAGACTATCACTTTCATCTGTATTATCATGCTATTTTAACACAGTACTTTTAGAGCTATATTTATAGGTCATCATGTGATTGGATAATCATAACACTTACAAATTACCAACAGTAGAACAAAAGAAGCATGGCAATAAATTGCCAAACTCAATTAGAAAGCATACATCTTTTAAAGATCTTGGAAAAAAGGAAAACACAACGTTCACCAGAAATCTTTGAAATCAACCACTCACTAATATTCCAAGTGATGACATCTTTTGTAGCAGTTTATTGTGGTATTAATTTATATGAAATTAAATCAAAAATAATTTTCTAAAAGTCAAATTAGAAATCCATGTGCCACAAGTCTGTTAGAGATATAAATTTAATGTTTTATAAGTAGTCATAGCTTCAAGTTCTTTTGGCCCCTTTTGATTTGAAGTTTTTTATTATCATCTATCATATCATCTGGGCTGGAACATGTTCTTGTGTATGGAGTGGGCAGAATGCTGATGTAATTCATGATTATGTAGAAGGAGGTCATAATTGCTGAGTTTTAAAAATAGTACCAGCTAATTCCCCCATGACCTCTTTAAGCCAGTGAAAGCTGCTGAAGGATATGTCTTCGTAGTTAGGGTAATTAGGAAGCTTGGGGATATGAATCCCTCCAGAGGGTTATCTTCATTTTATATTGTGCTATTTATACTGCAAGGTTTAATGCATCTAATAATTCCTTTTTTTATGCATCATGATGTATACACGATTAAAGGGTTGCTATGAGGAGAGAGAAAGAGGAAGAAAAAACTGTACTGGAAAACATGGACCCCCTATAGCTATTGAGACTAAATCTTCTATTGTTATGACCCAAGCAGCGAGTTTCTAAACTACATTTGGAACTCTCAATTTGGCATCACACCAAGACAATAAACAAATTAGTTAATAAAATACTACATGTTCTTTTCAACAGTATCTGTAAGACAGATAGTAGAAGTTCTCTATAGTGAGGAAGGGAAAGCAGTCATCAGTGAGAAAATAATTGCAGAGAAATGAAGGGGAAAAGAGTTCCCTGTCTTCAAAATTATGGAAGTAATACCTAGACTTTTGAGATATGTTTTCTATCACAGATATATTTTCAGTCATGGCACTAATTCCATAGTATTGTGATCTTTACTTCATATTTCTTTGTGAAGTAACTAGTAGCGACCAAATCAAGGTGAGTTAACACAAGCATGGGTCTTTCTGAGGAAATACAGGTTATTATAATCCTAGCTTTGAACTAAACTCACACTGTAACAGTAAAATATAAATGCACTAGAACCTAATTTATCCAATATTCTTTCAAAATAACTTTCCACACGAAATACACTTTTAAAGAACATAGTTTCATGATCTTTTATAAAGAGAGTATAAGAAGTCATTTTAAGATTTGGGGCAGAGTTGTTAGTCCATAAGTCCAGTTCCTTGTTATAATGGGCATCAGATCATAAAATCCTCTTGATAAAAGCATTGTGCTCCGTAAGAAAGTAACAAGAATTTTTAAAGGCCCTCTCTATTAGTATCTGAGGTTCTAATAAACACAAGTAAAATTCTGAAAGAGAAAACTGAATTTTCTAACTTAAACCTCTTATTGGTGCCCAATTTCAGTGTCCATTTTGGTACCCTACGTGTTCTAATAACAAGGTTTTTCTTACATTCTATTCCTTGTGTTTACTTAGTTTTATCAAAAATTAACCTCAAAATTGTAGATAAACTGTTACTAATACAGTCCTATGACAATAAGTTACCATTCTGTGACTGGAGTTTGCTTTTAAAGAGGTCCCTCTCTGTATATCTGATTATTCCCTGTGATGCAAACCAGAGTCCATGAGTTTATCCACACAATATCACATCTTGGGAATCTGTCTATGTAGCCATCATTTTTGTTAATTATGGTGAATAGTTACACAGGAACAACATTATCAAGTCAGACAGAGGATCTTTTTAAATCCTATTTTTCTGTTTTCGAGATGATTTCCGGTTTTCAGGAACATAAATGGACTCAACAGGCTTCACATTACTGCAGATACGTAAGTCCTGTGTTACTGTGGTTTTGTACCAATTAAGAATTGGGAAATCTCTGAGGTGGGAAAACAGAGCTCACCGAGCTGTTTTCTGTGAGAACTAAAAAAGTTTCCTTGGTCTGATTTGGGATTACTGAAACTAGAGTAACCAGGTAACTATTCTGAATCAGGTCATGAAAGTATTCAGGAAATGAGCATATTTTTCTGGAGAAGGATATGCTACTTCTCAAAAATCCCTTTCTTTCCTTAGGGAAAATTTCCTCCTCTCCTCTCCTCTCCTCTCCTCTCCTCTCCTCTACTCTCCTCTCCTCTCCTGTCCG
>JAWLRI010000950.1:2292366-2315677 GCA_034781795.1 Crypturellus tataupa | reverse complement strand
CTTCTCCTTCTCCTTCTCCTTCTCCTTCTCCTTCTCCTTCTCCTTCTCCTTCTCCTTCTCCTTCTCCTTCTCTTCTCTAGCAGAGAATGTAACCTTGCTAAATAACATCTTATAATACGAATTTAGAAGACTGATGTGGCTGAGAACAGTCCCTATACAAAGTCACCTCTTTTTGGATTGAAATCAGATAATTCTTGTGGAAGTATTCATATCCACAGGAATACATTTAGTGTTAAGTCCTTTAGATATGAAAGTTGGTTGTTGCCAAGAAGTTCAATGGATTACCATACAGCCACTGTCTCATATAGATAAGAAGGAACAAATTCAAGAGAAACGATGCCAGGAAAAATGTACAATATATTATAGTCATCTTATTTTCATGTCAGAACATAAACAAAGTCCAGTGAGTCGGCATGCAAGTCTTTGCTATAAACTATGGAGATCAGAGGAAAGTATCTCAGAATCTAATAGATATTCTAGTATCCTATAAAATACTAGAGTATCTAATACTCTATACAGTATATTAGTTGCTATCTAATAGTTCTAGCATCTAGAACCGGGCAGTTCAGACTTTCATTAACAAATTTAAGTTCTTTCTTCTATCTATGAACAAAGAAATCCTGTGATCAAAGGTTTAACTTTGAGGTGCCAACATAAGTTTTCTATTCACATGAAAAGAAAAAAAAAGTGCCCAATGTTATTGTCTCAGACAATAACAATTGATTATTTGGTTGATTTTATAATGCAAACTCCTTGAAAGGAATATTTTCTGTATTCTTTATTTTTTAATTTTAATTGTTTTGGTGGGGTTTTTGGAGGGGAACAAGGAGTAAGCACTTAGTTATTTCCAAAATTTGGTATCACAGTGACCATTCAGAGGACCTAGTCCCAGTAAATTTAAAATACCCGATGACTTCCACTTTAGCTATTTAATTTAGAGAAATAACAAGCTACACTAGCTGAAAACATTAGTACTATCACCTAAGATCAAATATGCAGAGAATAACAAGATTAGCATAGTATTAGTACCACACTATCTTGTAAGTATTTGGTTTGATATTCAGAGAACGTACACACATGGAAGATACAGATTCTGCCTGGAAAACAAAAACCCAGTTTCATATGCATAGGTATCATATCTGCACAAAGGAAGTGGCACAGGGATAAGGAAATAACATGAAAGTATGGATTATGTGACAATTTATGTGTCCATAAAACCTGGCAGTACAAAAACCATCATCTTATGAATTACATGGATCTTATTTTAGCATGTCTTTGCAAAATTTCTTCTTTACCCATGGCACAGACAGGATCCATCATATGCATGCAAGCCAAACTACAAGCTTAAATGTCGTTAATTTAATGCCACCAGTGTGTATATGCAACCAAATATCAAGAGAAAACTCAGCTGGTGTAAAGCAGAGTTCCTCCACTGAAGCTGACAGAGCCTTCTCTACATATTAGCTTATCATGGAAGTTAAAAATACATACCTACATCATGTATTACAAACAAGATGATGAGAAAGAATATCAAGTATGGCAGCAACAGCTAGACAGGAGGCTACTAGCCTTTATCATTGCTATGACAGCTTCTAATAAGAGAACCAGCAGGCAAATGAAAGAAGTGTGTACTGTTACTGTGCTAGGTAAGTTGCATATTGCATTTCTTTTCTTTTAAGGATCTGATACAGAGAACATTAGCACATAAAATGATTGAGAATCTTTATTTTTTAGAAATGATGAGAACCTTTATTTCCTATAGCTAATAGAAAGTGTTGAAAAATACAGAAATTTCATGAAGACTTTTTAAAGCACAAAATATACATATGCAAAGGACACCCTAAGACACACAGAATGACAGATTAGTGATACTGGCCTTTTATGGACCTAAAAAAACACAGAAAATTATGATTTGCCTCCAAAGAATGATGTTGGCTTAAACTTCAAGGCAAAATTTACATTTTTTAATTTACTATAGTACAGATGTCTAAAATTATGTCAGATATTAACAGGCAGATAAGCCTCACTATCATGACATTTCTTACACTGCTGTCTCTGACATTACCACAGCATTATTAGGGTCTTTTTGCAAAGATGAGGAAGAAAGGATGAGTCGAGGATATTGCTTAAATCCTAAGATTTTTTTTAGCACAATCATCTGTATGCTTTCAGACTATCAATACAAAACACCACCCAACACACACCAAAATAGGAACAGAGTGATAACAGAACAAACCAATCCTCAAAAGTGTTTCTAAAGCTGTATACCTTAACCTGTAAAAAGAAAGGTATGCTCTTACATACATTTAGTAACAGTTAACACCAAGGGTCATCTGCAGTCTAATTATATTCTCTGTAATTAACAAATAGTCTTCAAGAGTTAGCATTAACCAGCCATTTTTAATCATAACCTGTCACATACACTGTCCACAGCTACAAGAAAAGCAGGTGACACAGTATTTTGTCATAGACAAAAGTCAGTAGCAAAATGAATACTTAACAAGCTGAATGAAACCAAGATAAATGGTATCCATTTATCCACCACACAGCTCATCACCTCACCGCAGAAAGAAAGTATGCACCATTTGCAGAGGTACCCACAAAGGAATAGCAGGAGGTGAGGACAGATGAGAGACAAGATACCTATAACAAGACTACAGATAACACTACCTATAGTATATGCCTGAGGCTGGGGTTCATTAAGGAAAACTAGCCAGGCTAGTGAAGAGTTAGGCTAAATACAGGCTCCCCTGTGGCACAGCTCAAAACAGGAATGGGTGAGGTTTTGAGGTTTTTTTTTTTTTTTTTTTTTTTTTTTTTGGAACCACATGCCTACATATTCAGGCAGTGTCACTGTATTTTTCCTGCATAATTTGTCACTTCTTACATCTTCTCTGTATCTTCTTTCTGTGCTGGAGCTTGTTTAGGTATTACCGATTCATCTACACCAGCTTTCTGCCATGCTTGTACTCTGGAATGAGCTTGTGCTTTGTGGAACTTGTCAGATATCTTTCCTGGGCCCTTTGGAGGAAGCATCTCCTGCCAAGTGGTGCCCTTCAGTACATGGGCACTTGCTTCTCTGAAGCCTAGGATGTGATTCAACTATTTGTCTTGCTCACCCTTCTCAGTATTTTGAGCTCCGTAGTCTCGTAGTCCCTGCAGCTAAAGCAGCCTTTGACAGATGAAGATCTGTGACTTTATTTTCTGTGAGTAACACCTCCAGCAGGGCCTCTCTCCTACTTGGCTCACAGATCACCTGTACCCTCAACACATTTCCAAAGCGTCCTGGATTGCTTGTGCCCAGCCCTATTGGCTTTCTAGAAGAGGCTAAGGTCAGAGAGTCTAAGTTCCCCTGTAAGTATCAGGTCTGTGCTTTTTAGGCTTTCCGTCCCACAGAAGTACCACTGATGCCCACATGAAGGAGCAGAATTAGTAGTCCGAGGGGGTAGATAAGTCTTTGCAGTCTCTCTGCAACCTCCTGCTGTCAACAACAAATCTCATGGGACATCAAGTCAGGTCAGCAGATGTGTTTATCCATCCTGCACGGAAGCATGTCCATGATATCTTTCACTCACTTCTTCCTTTTCATGCACACCCTGAGGATCAGGTTCTGTTAGCTCGGATGCCTACCCTAACAGGTCTTGTCCCTGTTCACCATTTTCGTGTGCCATGCCTGTTCTATAATTGCACCTATGCAGGCAGGGGAGGAACCTTCCTCCTGCTGCCAGAAATCATTA
This sequence comes from Crypturellus tataupa, assembly GCA_034781795.1. Taxonomy (NCBI): domain Eukaryota; kingdom Metazoa; phylum Chordata; class Aves; order Tinamiformes; family Tinamidae; genus Crypturellus; species Crypturellus tataupa. The sequence continues at coordinate 2,311,940 of JAWLRI010000950.1, read as the reverse complement.
CTTTCCAACCTCTCTCATCATGGTAGTTCATCCATCCCTCCTGTGAGCGTACACACTAGCTGTCCTTCTTTCTTTCGATCTTGGGGCTTAAGCTCTAGTTTCCACAGTGTCCCTGTAAAGACCCTGTCAACCTTCTGTCCAACCACTTTTATGCTATTCAGCCTGCTCACCTCTTCCCACAACTCCTTCACCCAGCAAGTCTGTGTCTCAGTTGGAGTCCACCTTACAAAGATAAGAACACCTCCTTATCTCAGGGAGAAGCACCTAGCATTCCCTGCAGTTAAAGACCTGAACTTTGGAACCCTCCCTGCAGAGATTCCAGTGAGTCAAGTCTTCAAATATGCCAAGAGCAGCTCCAGCTAGTCCTGGAGACTGTTCCCTGACACCATCATTGAGCAGGCTCAAGCAGTCCCACACAGTCTTTAGCAGAGATTTGAGGCCTCTCTGCAATAACAACTGCAGCAACTGCAGTGCTCCAGGTTCTGCACCCCCGCTCACTGGTTATATAACTGTTCCCTATACACCAGCTATATAGGTACCTGCTTGACAGTGCCTCAGCAGCAACCAGCTGGAAATGAGAGTTGTAGACACACCTAAATCAGGGAATTGCCAGCATAACCTGAATCTCAGAGCTGACAGAAGCAGAAGTTTCCAGAAGCCAATCCTCACAGGCAGCAGCAAGGTGCCAGAAGTTCCCTAAAGGAGGATGATCCCTACAGAAGAAGCATATGGAAGTATTTCTCTGGTGAAGTCTGGAAACTGTTGTGACAACTGCTGTATGTCTCCTAGCTAATGCTCAAGCATAGGCACAGTGAGCACTAGTTAAAACATGGGTGTTATGAATGCAGTGTAAGTCAAGGAGCTTTCTAAGAGCCAGTCATCAGTCAGATCTTATATGATGGAAAGGGAGAGATTTTCTTAAGAACCCTGAAGGGACTATGCAGGGTATAATACAACCCAGACAGACATACACTGTACGTTGTTGAACTGCAGGTAAAATTGTAGAAAAGGATCCTTTGGGAAAAAGCTGCTTGCAAAGTTATGTGCAGTCTGGAGGGCTGTCACAGGCAGAATCATAGGAGTTCAGAGATTCTTGTAACACTTGCTACTAGTCTGACTACCAGACCCATTAAGAGAATATTCTCTAAATCCTAGGGAAAGGTTATTGCAGTGTCCATGCAGTTCTGTCAGATTTTCAATTACCTACAGCAGCCAGTTGTTAAACATACACATACCTAGCATACACAGAAATAAACTGTACACTAAATACTCTACACTACACAGAGAAAAAGTCACCGGCTATGTTTGTATTCATAAGTAATGCTGCTCTAAAGAAGCAGATCTGAAGATCAAAAGAGCTTCATTATTATTTGTATTTCAAGAGGTTTTATTTCAAGCTAACCCTATTCTGGCTTTGTGGGCTGCCTGTCTAGTAATAGCTGGAAGATAGCAGACACACTGCTGCTGTGGTTTCATCTGAAAGAAACTGAGTTCATGCTTTCATGCCCTGGGAGACTGTTCCACAACATGAACACTGCAGCGGGTAGATTTGCTTTAACAGATTCAAACTCAAGTGCCCATATGGATTCACTCACTCTTTTAAGGAATGCTGAAAACTGCAATAGATCATCCTGCTCTCAACCCGCCTAACTCTTAAACCTTTTCATCTTTTGAACTGTTCGGTTGATAGTATCAGCCTCGTAGCAACAATAGGTTGTTTCTAGAAAAATTCTTTGTCTTTCCCAGTCAGTATTATGACTGTTGTCAAATCCTGTTATAGGCTGTTAGGGGAACTCTGTTCATCAACCAAAGCAGATGTGCTACCAGAGTGACCCTGGAGCAAAAAAAACGCAAAATATCCATGTATGATATTGCTGAAATGACATGCATAATATGTTCTGCCTAACTCTGAGCTTACCATCAATCATTCCTTTTACAATAGTCCCCAAAATTAATGATTGGCGATTGCTGCCACATAATCCCAGTTCAGTGGGTTCAGGGCTATCACTACTGGATAGCGAGGTGGATTGAGAACTGGATGGATGGCATAGCTCAGAGGTTTGTGATAAATGGGGCTGGATGTAGTTGGAGGCCTGTGGCCAGTGGTGTCCCCCAGGGATCAGTACTGGGCCTGGTACTGTTCAACATCCTCATCAATGATTTGGACGAGGGAGCAGAGTTCACCCTGGGCAAGTTTGCGGACAATACTAAACTAGGAGGAGTAGCCAACACTCCCCAGGGCTGTGCTGCCATTCAGAGGGACCTAAGCAGGATGGAGAGTTGGGCAGAGAGGAACCTCATGAGGTTCATCAAGGAAGGGTGCAGGGTCCACCTGGGGAGGAATAACCCCAGACACCCCCAGTACAGATTAGAGGTTGACCTGCTGGAAAGCAGCTCTGCGGAGAGGGATTTGGGAGTCTGGGTGCACAACAAGTTAACCATGAGTCAGCAATGTGCGCTCATGGCCAAGAAGGCCAATGGGATCCTGGCCTGCATCAGGAGGAGCATTGCCAGCAGGTTGAGGGAGGGGATCCTGCCCCTCTGCTCAGCTCTGGTGAGGCCGCACCTAGAGTATTCTGGGCTCGCCAGTACAAGAGGGACGGGGAGAAAGGGTCCAGCATAGAGCCACGAAGATTATTAAGGGACTGGAGCCTCTATCTTATGAACAAAGACTAAGAAGTGGGCTGGGCCCATATATTATAGAGAAGACTGAGAGGAGATCTGATCAACATGTTTAAGTACCTGATGGATGAATGTAGGGAGGATGGGGCCAAACTCTTCTCAGTGGTGGCCAGTGATAGGACAAGGCGTAATGGGTACAAATTAAAACACAGAAAGTTCCATCTCCATGTGAGGAAGAACTTCTTTACTGTGTAGGTGATACAGCCCTGGAACAGGCTGCCCAGAGAGTTTGTGGAGTCTCCCTCTCAGGAGATCTTCAAACCTGCCTGGCTGTGACCCTGTGCTAGGTGTCCCTGTCCCTGTCCCTAGGTGTCCTGCTTGAGCAAGGGAGTTGGACTATATGATCTCTGGAGGTCTCTTCCAACCTCAACCATTCTGTGAATCTGTGATTCTGTAACAACTCTTCTTGCAGACATGCCTGTGTAACATTTTGAAGGTAAGATGGAATGGTCTTCAGCACAGCAGCATTTATATCTCCAGTCACTGAAGATACCAAATGAAGAATATCAGAGAGACAAGGAGATGAAAACAGGTATGTCTGCCTGTTTGAAACGCAAGAAAGATAGAAGAAATATGAGGTGTAAGACTACTCTTTTTTAAAAGCTGGTGAGTTTCTCTCTGAAGCTCCCTTCAGTCTGCCCTGAACCCTCTTAATAAAGAACAAACATATTAGAACAACTGCATTCAGCTCCTAAGAGTTCTCTCTGCCTAAGTCTAAACAAGAATTTATATGCACTTCATAAACAATTCTGGATATCTCTCACGTAAAACTCATAAAAAAATGAATATAAAGTTGTTTATACTGGTGATGTTTGTAATGTCTTTTTATTTCTGTAATTATAATAAACATTTCTAGTTTAAAGCAGAATATGTTTTACTTAATGGCATATTTTTCAGTCAAAAGCCTTTGTAAGCAACAAAATATTCCATTTTGAATTTCTGACTATTCTTATTATTAGAAGAAGATACAAGCAAGTACATTACACCTGGGCTCTACAGCTACACAAGTTCCTAATACTTGTCAAATACATTTTAAGGATTCTACTTTTGATGTGATGACTAAATGAACTCTTAAAACTCCCCCATTTTAGTTGGCTATCTTGCTGAGATGCTAAACTCTTCGTGCATAAAATACTCTAGGACTCAATATAACTTGTATTTTCAATCCTTAACCAATATTTAGATACTATAATGATAAATGCAATAAATAATGAATATACTAATGATAAATAACAGAGATGGAGCTACATTTTCTACAAAACACATGCTACAATGTTCCTTCATATATAAATCATAACTATAGCCATGGAATCCCTGCTAAAATAATTCATTTAAAGGTAAAATGAGAAAGGTCTTAAACTAATGCAAAAATCTTACCCAAATAAGAAAAACTTTCTAAGTCTCATTTCTAATCAAAGACATGGAGGACATAACAGAGTCTTTATATTAAAAATTTTTAAATAACAAATAAATAAATAAATAAAGCCCAAAACAAGAAATTGAGATGCCTGTCCAGATCCATACATATTGAGGCCTATTGATACTGATCTATACTGAAAGGCAATAAAACCTTTTGCTCTTGATCCCTGCTAATATTTATCGAAATTGATAAGCATCAATGTCCACCAAGATTGACAACTGTCAATCCATACTGATGAGGATCATCATCTAGGGATAGGGCTCCCTAGTGATACCTATGGAAATAAATACTCCTTTAGGCCCCTCCAGACCAATAGTGGTCAATGATGCTAATCCTTGGTACCAGCCAGCAGCAACACTGGCCCCAAAACAAAACTATATCTCCCTCTTGACATCCACTGTGATCAGTGTCTATTGATAGGAATCCATATTGATAGGCACTGATCTCTCTTCATATGGATCCCTGTCAGCGGGTGTGGAATCCAACAGGCATCCATTTTCTTCGACAGCCCCAGGAATCCATACCTAGTCATGGCAATATCTGCCCCATGCCAAAAATTCACATGCCTGAACACATCAACATGTATCAATGCCTATTGATATGGATTGATGGTAAGGGGCAACAAAAGCTATCAATTCTTCTTGCTCCCAATCAATGGGTCTCAAAGTCGACAATCCTTATTGTACTTCAATGTTGAGAAGTATTGCTGGCTATACTCCTTTGATTCCTACCAGGTAGAAAATTAGTCCAAGAGCCATCACTTTGATGGATAACTTTCAAGATCAAGAGGCATCAATACCTACTGACAGGGATCAATATTGATAGGCATTGATAGATTTCCATCCCTGTAGCTCTCAATCCCATTGATAGGTCTGGTAATTGACAGGCTTTTATGTCTCCTGATATCAGAAAGTATGAATATCCATAAAATTCAACACTTTGTGATAGGTAAATCAGCATGATAGCAAAAGTTTTAGATGACTGTCAAGATGAATAGGTATCAGTGCCTATCAACACATATTGATAAAAACAAGCATCAATAGTTTTTGACACCAATCAATGGCAGTATCCATCCAAGAGGGAAATGAATAGACCCCTGCTGAGATCCTCCCTCCCACCAGCTGCACAATCACCATGAATTCCACTTACTATAGAACTGTGAATCTCTTCAAAAATTCACCTTCTATTCTTATGAACACTAGCAATATGATACTTAAATAGTAGTAGAGACTGAGAGATACCGAGATCAGACAAGAAAAACACCATTTCTGGTACTTGCAGACACAGAATAGAAGAAGTGTGTCGAGTATAACTGAACACCTTCTTAAATATTGCCACAAATTAAAGAATTTCAGCCGTTTCCTAACGTTTCAAGCTTTTTTTTTCCTATTGTCTAAAGTCTCACCTTTTGTTTTGTTTTTCCCTTGCCATTGCACCATGATATTGGCATGTTGAAATCTGCAGACAAAGTGAGACAGATGTCTTGAATGTGTAAATACCATGGGAATTGTTTATCAAGAAGCTACGGCCAAGTGTAGCTCTTAGGATTTTCTCCCTCCTCTTTTGTGGGAAATCTGTTAATAATTTGCATAACAAGCTGAGAAAATCAGATACAAACTACTGCACCTACCCAAACACATTTCAGAAAACTGTGGAGATAAAGCCAACACAGTTCTTGTGTATCAGTGTGTTTGCTACTTGCCACAAGCTAACAGAAAATTTTCCAGGGAATCTGATACCTTTCTGTGCTGCACTCAGGAGATGATAAATGTTAATAAATGGCAAAGAAGGCCATCTGTTTCTATATTACTTTTCTTTTTTACATATTAACCTTATTTTTTATTTTATTGGTAGAAGGTTAGTTTTCTTTCTTTCTTTTGACAGAAAATGCCAAAATTATGAATAAAATAGTATTTGTTAAACAGAACTTCCTTTCATGCCTCAACTATATTCAAAAAGCTCCTGTCTTTTTTTATGCAGTAATTTTGAGTATATTGCTTGTAATGTAATCAAATGTAATCAAATACGTGGTTATTATCTGTAAGGTAACGAATGAAGAAGACTACATTGCTATGTTCTTAATCATTTCAGAGTCCAGATGATACCATTAACCAAAGTAGCTTAGCAAGTAGTAATAACATATGAACGCTAGTATTATTTGTGAGGTTCTATCTACCACTTTACTCATTGTGATTCATACAAGAAATAAGAAACTAGTTTCTTTTGAAAAGTTTTGAATAACAAAAATGCAATTTTTTAAAACATTTTTTTCTTGAATCCTAGACCTGAAATAAAATTTGATAGCACCAGAATAGCAAGTTATTTATGCTGACAAGCACTGACTTTCTTTCATTTAGATGCAGGATTGTTGTTTTATATTATAGAAATACTATAGAGATTTATTTATAGATTTTCTCTAATAATCTTTATTGGCCTGATACTGTCTTATTCTTCCTGTAAAATAGTTTCAGAAAGACCTTTTATTCTGGGCTGAAGCACAGGTTGAAGCACCAGCTTACTGTCCAATCATCAGCCATCCCCTTGTGTTACTTCACTGTTAGTTAGATGAAAAAAAAAAATAGAAAATTTATATCTATCATCTAACGTGTATTTGGGTAAATGTGAAACTCATAATAATTCTCTTTTCTTTCCAAGGTTCATATGACATCTCAGAAAGACTGTTCCCTGAACTTATTCCCTCCCACTCGTGGTTGCAAGGCAACCATGCAAAGCATGGTTGCAAGGAAGGCAGCTAACATGATAGCTGCTAATATTAGGAAGAAAAAGAAGAAAGTGCTCAATACGCTTTAAGCTTCTTTTATTTTAAATGAAGAAAATAGTTAAGATCATATTGTCAGTCATTCACTGGCAATCTCTCCACCACCTGTGTGAGAATTGCAATCTTGGTTTTACTCACTCAGGACTCCAAAGTGTGGTTAGTTGTTAAAGAAAACAAAAAATTGCCTTAAACAACTAGATATTTATCCCTGATGCCAAGGGAGGACCCAGAGAAATGAAGGATATGTGGTGATATGGACCACAAAAGTAACATTTCTGCATCAACTTAAATACAGGTATGACTTGAAAACCCAGTACAGCCTGTTGAAGATGCCTGAATTAGACACATATGAATTAACCACACCCAAGGAATAGTATACATTCTGTATAGGTATACACATCAGATTTTTTGGTTGGCAATTTGGTAATCATCCTGAAAAAAATGTAATTAAATGTGAAGTATACAAAACTGCAGGTGAGCAGTGGGATGAAGAGACTAATCTCGTGAGAGAAGAATGGAAACAAGCAAAACAGAAGCAGCAAAGTGGGCTACAGCTGAGAAATGTGAAGTTATAGTATGACATGTAAGACAAAGTATAAAAATATTTTGACAAAGAACAGGAAAAGTTTCTTAACAGTGAGGGTGACAGAGCCCTGGCATAAGCTGCCCAGAGAGGCTGTGGAGTCTCCTTCTCTGGCGATCTTCCAAACCTGCCTGGATGCCACCTTGTGCCACGTGCTCTGGGTGTCCCTGCTGGAGCAGGGGGGCTGGACTAGATAATCTCTAGAGGACCCTCCCAATCTTAACCATTCCGTGATTCTGTGAAGAAAAGGTAGGGCTTATTGATACAATAACCATAAAAAATATATAGATTGGTATTGAGTTATTCTCCAGGTGTTTCTGAATTTAGTCTATATGTCTACTTGAAGACACTTATTTTCTTCAAGTCTTCTACTTGTTTTCTTCTCTGTGCTGTATCTGCAGGTGGTGTCATGTGCTGTGACAGCAGCACTGTGCATGGCGCTCTACTTCCCTGCTATCCGGCTGACAACTTTATTGTAAAACATAACAAGATAGGATATAGTTGCATATTTCTGGCTCCACAAGTAGACCACATTATGTTAGACTGCAAAATAATTACATGGTATACTTTGCTTTTCAAAATCAGGATTATCTGGACTGTGCCTATGGCACTAACATTACATCTGCTAGTGATACGCATGACAGCAAGAACAGAGGCTGATTTATAGTCTCAGAAGCTATGAAAAATGAGTAGCACTGAAAACATGATAATTATATTAATTGGACAATAACTCCACAGCACTGGCTTTAGCTTTACCTTAGCTTTTAATAATTTCTTTTACATAAACCTCGATGAATACTATGAAAAGCCGGAAAGCACTCTTCACTATGTTGGTGTCACTACTCTGGGGTACACAGAGGCACTCCAAGCTGGTCCAACATTTTCCAAGTGATTGTCTTTTTTTCTTAGAAAACATTATTTCATCAAAATACATTCATTATGCACATAGGTATTTTAACAAATTTAATTAAGGAAAACATACTTGTTTAGGTCTTCTTTGTTTAATTTGTAGCAATTTGTTTTAAAATCATTTTAGTTTAAGGGCTTCTCATTTATAGAAAATATGAATTTTAAAAAATCAAAAAATACACAGGTTTATTGAAATGAAATGTTTGCATTGAATCAGCACTACCATTACCAAGAGACAGTAAAAGACAAGTTCAGAAACCATTGAATTTTCCATCACATAGACTTTACATTTCTGCCATAGTTCTACAAATATTAAGTAAAAAATAACACTAACACACTATTCAGAAAAAGCTAAATAGTTCAGACAAGAACCTTCATAACACATTTCTTCAAAGAAGGGATAAAGATTACAAGCTAATGTTTCTATTAAATGTTTTCTACATCTCAGAACAGATCCTAAAGTGATATAAATCAGAAAACAACACTGTGACCACACTATGTAGTGTTTAATGCAATCAAATATCATAAATGTTAAGGATTTTCAGTTACACCTCACATAAGACACTCCTAGCGTTTTTTATAATATTAGCATTTAAAGCACTTACCATTGCAGATCAGTTCTCTGTTCTCTAGTGTGAATTTTTGGCAAGTCATTTAATCATGCCTGGTCTCCTCTGTAAGACTGAAACACTATTTTCTTACTTTCATTCAGTTTAAAAATAGAACTTATTCCTGCAATTCTGAGATGCTGATAGACTGTATACAGCAAAATGGAAACGGTTATTTGAACCAGTACTACATGGTTAAGGTGACAGAGACATTAGTTCTTAACAGTGGAAAATATTTTCTACTATATTTCTATTAGAAATCATTTATTGGTCAGCCTAAGATCTATTAGAATAAAAATCACAATAATTCATGCTTTTGTTATTGGATAACTGTATTGTAGGTTTTGTACTCTGAGAGGACAGAATTGTAGAATCATTATGGTTGGAAAAGATCTTCAAGATCATCATGTCCAACCTTATGTATCTCAGCAAGTTGCTGACTGGAAAACTTCGTAAGTTTTTAATGTACATAATTCTCATATCTTCACATCTCTTAAGAAAGCTAGTTCTTTAACCTTTTCTTCTTTTTTTTTTTTTTTTTTTTTTTTTAAGGTCTTAAAATAGTCAATGATTGTGTACAGCAAATCCAAGCCTCCTGCACACAGGCTTCCTTTTTAAAATTGCTTTTCATATACCCATGAGAGCTAGCGCACGAACCCTTGAAGATCACAGGCTGAAAGCTATTAACACATAAGAATGAATTAGATTTTGACTAAAATATATAAGGGAAAACACCCTTATAAACTCAATATTTTACAAATTCTTCTATGCTGAAGGGTTTCTTTATCCAGACCAAGATGGCAATGGTATACTAGAAAATTGTCAGGAAAAGACAATTACCAATCTGCAATTGTGCCGTAGAGAAGTGACCTGAACAATGTTAATTATTAGTATTATTAACTAATTATTTCTGCATTCCTCATTACAAAACATCTCTCAAATTTTAGCAAATAACTGCAGTACTGTCAGCGGGTCAAAGGACTCCTGTTGTACCCCAGGAATAATTAATGAAGAATCCTAACTTGATAAATTCAGTTACACTATGGAATGGTATCTAGGATGGAATTTGATGTTCTCCCTGTGCGCAATATACCTGATTAAATGCAGCTTGTGGTTTGCATTTATTCAGGAGGAAAGATTATGGCTCAAGCAGAGGTTAGAAAATAACAGCGTTAGTTGACAGGCGAGACAAATGCGTGCCAATTGTTGGAATTCTCAACATGTGGCCTGTAAAATGCTCAGCAGCAGAGCATCGACAATCCTGACATTCATTAACAGAAATTACCTTGTGGTGTATCAGAAGAGGCTGTAGCAGCAGGCTGTATAATAATTGTCTCGGATACAGCGCTACGGATTCCGCGGGACCTCCCAGGAGCCTGCCAACTGCACAGCGGAGAGCCGGCAGCTTGTGTGCAGCAGCCACGCGTGTGGCCTGTTAGTGAACAAGGCTCCTTAAACAGTCAGGAGGGAAGCGACAGCCCCTATTAGGCCATTACAGGCACTGCGCATCCTTCTTGCTCTCCGGAGCAATGGGAGCTTCCTCGCAGCTCTGAAGTTCCATAACCAAAGAGACATAATTGGCCTGAGAAGAGAAGTATGGGACTCCAACATGTTTCTTTTGCAACAGTTCTTAGGCAGAAAATGGTTTTATTGGTAGGAAGTTTTCATATTGTGTAAGGAAAGCCAAAACAGAATTAAAAGCCATTCTTTGAATATTTTATCTATGCAATAGGCTTCACTACAAAATTCCACAGTTTGAACCTGTACACATCAAATTCATGCGCTTCTAAATTGTCTGTATAGCCACATAAGCCAAAGTCTTTTTTCATCTCTGATGTAACCCTGATAACTACCTTTCTTTTGACACAAGCCTCTGAACTTGGTAGAATGCCAACAGCATGGCCTCGATTGCAGGTGTTAAATTAACAGGAGAATAATCTGATTGAACCATAGTGCAGGAGAAAAATAATGATGAAATTACATATGTAAATGCAAATCATATATATATTGCAGTTTGAGGTGAAACCAGCTTAACTTACCAGTAAATAAAAACAAGAAGAGTTTTTAATTACTCTCATAATTATTATAACATTCAACAGATTTATACTATAGGAACAAAATCATTAAGCACACTTTTTCCATAGATGTATGCATATATTGCAATATATACATATGAGAATTTTGATCATGTTGAAATATCACATATGTTAATAATATCAGTATCTATTATTTCAGGTACATTCTTCACTGCACAATTTAAAAATTGAAAAATGACTGAGAGCTAATTTAAAAATGAAAAATGACTGAGGGCTAATTTTAACACAGGTATATCAGAAAGCAACAGATTTGATTTTCTGAAACATCATGGTCATAGCTATCACTCATGAGTTGTCTGTAGTCCTGGGGTCTCCAGTGCTACCTTTGCACTGTGTCAGAACTTCTTTTGCACTGCAGCATCCCCACTTCCCAGGCTCTGTTATCAGCCCATCCCATCCTCACTACACTAAGATCATAAGTATCTTATTCTATGCAGAATAATCACCTTTATACAAAAATACAGATTGCATTGGGCAGATTAAGGCAGAACCATACCAGATTCAGTCCTTAGGCCCTGCAGAGTTAGTACCAAACTTGTGACCTGTACCAGCAGAGCTAGCACCACATCTGTTGGGCTATAGATAGGAAAACATTAGTAATCTGCTAGTAGTTTATTAGTAAAGTCAACAAATGAATGGTGACAAGGAACAAATGAATGGTGACCCATTAACCTCACTGTAATAGGTAATTACCAAGAACATATTTGTACAATGCAATACTCTATACATATTTTTCAAAAGAAAACAACAATTTTGTTGTTTGTTTAAGTTCAGTGCTTGATAAAGACCTGGCTTGTGGAAGTTATCATATATAAACATTTACAATACCTCATAGCATGGAGAAGCTAACAGTGTGGAGAAAAAATTATTGTTCAAACAAAACATGCTTCTTGTTTTATAAAATCAGAATTGTGATGGCATGACTCACTTTAATAGAAACACATATAGATCCCACAAAGCAGGGAACATTTGGAAAATCATTCTTAATGGCTTTTTAAAGCACTAACAAGAAACGCAAATAGTAAAACATCTTTACTGTGTTGCTGTACTCTGCAGGAAATTAGAGATGTTTTGGACAATGACACTGACTGTATTTCTTCAAAAACAGTGTGTTTAGTGTCACTTCATACATGTGCTGCAGAATCAAAAGCTAAAAAAAAATTGCAAATTCTTTGAGATGGGACTTTGGATATAGGCATCAAAATTAGATGTTTTTATTTGACTTCATAAAAGAGAAATATCACAATGGTAGCAAGCAAGGTAGGAACTATTCTGTTAGGGCTTTTTTAGCAGATGGATGAACAAAAAGTTACTTATAATTTCTTAAAAAAAAATCCACAAACTTAATTGAGACAAATCCTAAAGTCAATTGAAAAAATTTTATTCATTTCAGCTTGCAAATATAAGTCTATACAGGTGAACAACTATATGTATTCTCTCACCCGTAAATCATCTGGGAAGTATTACCAAAATACCAGGAAAATATGACTCTTTTCTCAGTTATGAGTTCATCATGGAGCAGGGGAACACGCCAGTGCAATCAAAGAGAGTTAGTCTAATATTAATAGCAAATCAGCACTAAAATATATTGATATTTCTTCTAAAATCACCCAGGTAGTTCCTTAATGCTCAGAATAACAACTTTCTTGCTCTCCTTCTCTCCCACATCCAACAGAAACTTCAAAATCTTTGAGTATTTGACAGGACACTGTTACAGGAAAAGGCAAGCTAAAAAAAATTTTTAAAAATATATTACACGTATTATCTACTTCTCATTTCTTTGTTGATGCAAGTAATGTTTCATTTGCTTTAAAAATAAGTTAGCATCCTTTCTATTTTTCAGATGGGAATCAGAATCAGATGGCAGTCACTCAGTCATAATTTGCCTGACTAAGAAGACAACACAGTCTGAGGCCTAAGTCAGGGATGTGGAGCAAGAAAGTTATCCTGAGTATCAAACCAGTCTATCTTTTCCATTCCCATAGTATGCACACATGCAATAGATCTAAATACTGTTTAGTTTGCTGTTTTAAGTAAACATCTCATCTCTTTCCACTTCTTCATTTTTTTTCTTTTTTTCTTTTTTTCTTTTTTTAAAAGGTATTAGGTATTTTTTCCAGGAAATAACCCACTTCCAGCTATTCTTGCAATATGACTTTAACATAATAAGTGTTTCTAATTGCAAATGTTATGTCCTTCTTCTACCTTCTTCACCTCATCTTGTAGAGAAGTTTGAATACCTATGAAAACTGCATTCTAGCATGTGGCTAGCTTTCAGTGCATACGAATTCCCTGAAGTCTTATTCTTGTATCGTCTTGCATACAGGTATCGCTGTATGTAATATAGGTAATGCCAAAGTATTTAGTAAGATAAGTAAGATTTCTAAAAATTCTTCTAATGTTGAAGGCCAAATAAGTCTTTAGGGGATAAAGGTCTTGTTTGGTTTTCAGTAAAGTTTTGTGTCATGTTTATAGCAGTAGACTGCTAGAACACTGATAACATTGTATGTTATCAATTTGGAGAAAGTCTTTCATCAAAAAAAAAAGGCAAATCTTTCTTCTTAAAAATGGCTAGAATTATGTTTTTCCTCATTTTCATTCAGATCTGCTCTATTATGAAAGGCTTACAGGGGAGTTTAGGTGGGATAAATCTCACCGATTTAAATACAAGGTAAGCGTCAAGAGTCTCAGTTTTGTGGGCTTATTTTACAAATCAAAACATGATAATGTAAATGATAGTACTCAATGTTGTTCAGATGTATTTTAAAAGTGCAGGTCAAATACATATGTATATAAAAAAACAATGTAAGGTGAAAAGAAAAAAAAAGCAATTTTCCACACATAATACTGAGAGCTGCTTCGCCCTCCCCTTGTGATACATTCTGAAGTCTGAATAAATAGGAGTTTACTGTCTGTACGCAATGAATTTTGTATAGACACTTCCTAGGTTGTTACTCCTGGCTTAAACAAGGCAAATTGTCTAGTGGGCTGCCACGGTATGATTTCAATATGCTAAGTAAGACTCTTCTGGTTTGAGATTAGCAGGGTTTGGAGCTCACAGCTCACAGTGACAGTCACTACTAAATAGGCACAGAAAAAGAAGTTGGGGTAACTTTGCCACTCACTTGATCAGAAAGAGTTAGTAAGCTATGCTGTAACTAGAGCATAGAATTAACAATGCTTCAAAACTATTCGGTAACTGTGCTTCAGCACTGTGCCTTTTCAGAGGAAAAGCATTTGTTTCTTAGCTGATTAGGGAAAAAAACTGTCATCGTATCTGACAGATATTCACTTGCAAGAACATACTGATGACTCAATCCTACAGAACTGCCCTTATAAAAATTCCTGATCAAGCCCAAAGGCACGTAGGGAGAATTAGATCTGCAAGATCATATTTCTTAGGCCTATTTTTCCACAGCCTTGCATTTTTTATAATAATTTATGCCTCAGTATAATGAGGTAAAATATATTTGTAGTGTACTTCTCCAGCTAGAAATCCAAGAGCTGTGACATTTCTCCCTGTATATGGATATAAATGTATACATAAGGTGTATTATTATAGTGAAAAGTACAGAACAGTACAGTAAGTTAAACTAAAAGAGTTTAACTTTTCAATGTTGCTTCATGAAACATTCCAAAAGAGTGTAATGGTGTAATAGTACTCGTCCTTCTGGTACCCAGTAAAAAATGGGCTGAAATTTATGATTTCCTTTTCATATACCATTGCTGAATGAAAGTATGCATTTGTTTAATTAAATCAAAAGTGAGAATTTAAAGTGGGTAAATCATAAAGAAGGTACAGGATAGGTCAAGAACATTACAGTATACGAGATGTCTTGTAAGAACTGTCTCCTAGGTTGTTTTTACTAATAATCCATGTTTCAAAAAATAAAAAAAAAAACTCAAAGCAACATCCTCCCCTCCAAGAACTACTTTTGACATTAATATTGAATCTTGCAAGGAAAAAAAAAATCTATACAGAGTTGATTTGAGTGTAGGAGTACTGATTAGCAGAGTGAGGACCAGACAAAACTATTTTCTTCCAAGATAAAAAATAAAATAAAATAAAATAGAAGTACAGTAAATACAAGAAAAACTAAAGAATTAATTGATAGAACAATTGATGTTATAGAACAGTGAGATAGCATCATTAGAAAGTTAAAAAAAAAAAAAGAAAGAAGTAAAAAATGGAATTTTCTTCCTTAAAAAAGAAAAAAAAAAAGTAAGTAGTATATTTCAAGTACTTATGGAGGAAATATACTTTAAAAACCACCTGAATTCTGTATAAATTTTTTTGCTCGCCTTTTAACATACAGTAGTGTTGCCAACTGAAGGAGCTTCTCAACTGATGCATAAGGATTCTGTTAGACAAGAATACTGATTTATGGCAACAACTAATCCACGCCCAATGAAGACTAGACTGAAACTACCTGATTCACCTCAGCAACGGTGAACTACAGGCATTTAAAAATGTCATGCTTGTCAACATGATTCCTAATGATCAAAGAGAAGTGAACAGTTTGCATGTTTCCTCTTTGAACAACTGTGGGAAAATTCTACTCCAGCTTCCTAATGATGGTCATTTAAAATGATGTTTTTCCAGGTCCTGAAACACATTCACTATAAATATTAACAATGATAAATGAAATAATCTAAATGATCTAAGTCATCATCATGGTTAGGCTTTGTGAATGAAGATATGGGAAGGGCTATACCCATGTTTGCTGCAAGCACGCTGATGGCTAGCAAGACCAATGCGGGAAAAGCAAGTCCTATTGCAAAAGGTGC
This sequence comes from Crypturellus tataupa, assembly GCA_034781795.1. Taxonomy (NCBI): domain Eukaryota; kingdom Metazoa; phylum Chordata; class Aves; order Tinamiformes; family Tinamidae; genus Crypturellus; species Crypturellus tataupa. The sequence goes on along the minus strand of JAWLRI010000950.1, from coordinate 2,296,075 downwards.
AGCAGAAGGCCTCCTTAGGCAGTAGTACTGACAAGACATGGTTCTTTCTGTGTTGTATTTTCTCTTCAAGACTGATTCTGCATGCATTCTCAAAGGAAGCAGCAGGGTTATGGATGGTGCATCTCCATGTCTCCCAATTCGAGGCCAGAGTGGACCATAGATCGTAGTCAATAGGGCGAACGCTGAGGTATTGTTTCAGGGAGTCCTTGTATCTCCTCTTTGGGACGCCTCCCTTGTGGCAGCCGGTGGCGAGGTCACCATAGAGCACAGTCTTAGGGAGGCGGCGATCTTCCACCCTGGGGACGTACCCTGCCTAGCGCAGCTGTGTGCTCTCTGTTGAGGCATGGCCTCAATACTCGTGACCCCTGGCTATTCAAGGACACATGAAATATATCTTAATAAATACGAGTAAAATAGCACTCACATAGTCTGAAGAATGACTACCAAATATGCAAGATCACATCCTCTCTCTATGCTTAAACAACAGCCAATGAAAGGAACAAGTCATTAATTGGATCTTGGTTTAGATTACTGTAGAGGACAGGGAGCTTTTAGTAGGGAGCCAGATGAACTGCATTTCTTCTACCTTTCTCACTAAAAGGTACCTTGCCAGGCATCTTCTGCCCAGAGCTTCTTTAAGGTTGCAACAGAGAACATAGGCCCCTGTTTTTCGGGTGCTAGTGAAGGCAGGAATTTCCGCTTTTTGGACCAATGTCAAAAAAAGAAAACATAAATCATGATGTGGAGGACATCAATTTGGAGATTTGGTTGGACTAGATGATCTCCAAAGGTCCCTTCAACCTCAGTCATTCTGATTTGAAACTTCAGTCCAGCTCTAGTGTTAGTTTTCTTCATTACTGCTAGTTTTTTACCAAACAAAGAAAAACAAAAAACCCACGAAAACAAAGCAAAACAAACAAACGGAAAAACACCTTAATGGTCAAGTTTCTGCTATCCTGTCATCTGTAGATATTTTCTTTTCCATAAGTTTAGAAAGGTGAAAATAAATGTAGTATCTGATGGATTTTTTTTGTACCTGAGTGATGCGCTGAGCTTTTTTCACCATCCCTGTTCACAGAAAAGAATTTGATTAGCATATTCCTCAGCTGCATTTAAAACATGGTAGTTTGAATAAACTAATAATGTTAGAACTTTGAAAGCAGAAAAGAAAATATTGAAAGGTTTGAAGTACCTTCAACACTTTGCAATATTATATAACATAATTGCCTTGTCTGTGTTTACTTCAGAAGGTTTTTAAGTCAATAATTTTAATTGCAGATTACCACGTCTTTTAATTTCTCAAACAATGTATGGTGATTCCAGACTCAGCCACCTCTTAACTTACCGTAATTGACATATTTCCTTTGCTCCACATTCTGCTTATTACTGTTTGGTGTCATCATAGATCTTACAACTACCTATCTGTGAAAAAAGTACATTGAAATTGAAGATTTATTTATTTATTTATTTTTCCTTGAGGTCCCAAACCTACACAGCTCTGAAACAAGTGAAACAAGCAAACATTTCTCATTTTACACAATTATCGTATTATTTTTTTCTTCTGTGTTCTATAAATAGATCTAGGAATTTCCATTCCTAAATTTTTATGTGGTACAAATACATAAAATTATTTTCCAAAAGCAAAAAAGAGTTGTGAAATAATAAAATGAGTGCTCATCAAAATCATGACTAATTACATAGTTAAATTTGGAACAAATAACTAAGCGAAATTTCAGAAAGAATTATGCACATCTGCATAGTTAAAGCTGTAGAATTTACATTGACTAATGTAGAAATCTTTGACATAGTCATACTCATCTAACTCAATACATAATCTCATTTCCCTAGTAGCGGATGGCAGATTTAGCCTTCTCTTACCCCTTCTGCATAATCGTGATCACCAGCTGTGATCAAGACCAAATCTTACAATATTTTCCCTCAACACTCTTGGGATGAGCACCACAGAGAATTTTTGTTTTCTTGAACGATACCTAGAATAAGAAAGTATCTCAGCAGGGTGCTGAGGTATTAGTAACATCCTTATTTTGCAAAGCATTTAAACAGGTTTGGTTTAATAACAATATGAAAATAGCTCAAAAATGCTAATGAATAAATATTAATTAAGCATATATTTAAATTCTTGCTTAGTTATGAAACAGACCAGGTACGAGGATCAGATATCTGTGAATAAAATAACCAGGATTTGTCCTGAAATCAGTCTTTTGCAAAGGTTTATTTCTAAAGAGACAATAGAATCCTCTGTGCAAAATGGAACACAATAAAATCACAGTTCTTTAATTAGTGAAAAATAGGGATTCTGTTATTATTGTGATAATTATTCACATTACCATAATAGTTGTAAATGTATGGACAAGCCGTGTGTTGACAGCTGCATATCGAACTTAGAGCTTCCATAAAATAACTCAGAAAAATGAATCAAATGTACTTATTTTACAGCCACCAGGAACAACCTGACATGAGACACTTCCCATATAACACGACTTCTGTATCAGCCCATTTTTGTATGAGTAAAAACTTACTTTCAAAGAAAGTAAATATGCACATAGAAGTGTTTATGCTACGTAGCTAGTGTATATTGTTAACATATATATGTCACCTTACCCCAAGAATTTTCATGTTTTAAATATGAACTGTATTAAAAAGTTTCTGCAACACCATTTTTTTTTTTCATTTTAATTTAATTTATAAGAAACTTGTCATGTCAGTTATAGACTGTTACATCTCTGGTACACAGGCAAAAGATAATTTTTAGATACTGTTGCATCATTTTCCTGCAGCATTATCATCATTTCTACCTTTCATAGGGTTTGACAAATCCTTCCCATTTATTTATAGAGGCTGCTGCTTCTGACAGATCTAATGAATGAGATATCCTGTGGCATGTTGACCAGTAAAATATTTTAAAAACAAGGACAAGATTGACTGGGGTCAGTAAAAATAAATAGCCTATCTATTTGCTACATCTCTTTTTACTCCATACATTTTCCCTGTCAAAGATATCGGTAATGCTTCATTTTCAGAGTTACCATTTAAAATGGCTGAGGATTTAAATGTCATACTTCATTACTATTTGATGCGATAAAGATTTCGTGCCATAGACCATCCTAGTAAGGTAACTATTTATCCAATTCTTCTAGGAAAAATATTAATTTTGTTTCCTAAACCAGTCCTTTATCTGAAGGTCTTTTGTTCTCAGTTACACACACTATTAAAAAGATCTTACCAGGCTTAAAGTTCATCCGGGAAGGTATTTTATGTGTTTTCTGAAATGTCTTTTACGTGTTCCACATTTAAATCTGGCCAGGTAAAGGCTTGATAGCTTTTCCCAGCAGGAGCAGTGGAGGTTAGGTGACACACTGAATTAACTTTAAGACATTCAAGGCCATATGCTCCCACCGTCTGTACGCAGGAAGCGGCAGTAAATCACCATGAAAGCCCATCTCCGATGTATGAGTTTGAGCCTCCCAACTCAACACACCAGCTAAACTGCTTGCTCAGCATCATGCCACACCACCGAGGGAGGAAAGGGCCCAACTGCAACACTCTTCAGCAAGGCATATTTTCTGGGTCTCAGGACCCAGAAATGAAATGAAATAAAATGAAATAAAATGAAATAAAATGAAATAAAATAAAATAAAATAAAATAAAATAAAATAAAATAAAATAAAATAAAATAAAATAAAATAAA
>JAWLRI010000950.1:2280330-2292266 GCA_034781795.1 Crypturellus tataupa | reverse complement strand
AAATAAAATAAAATAAAATAAAATAAAATAAAATAAAATAAAATAAAATAAAATAAAATAAAATAAAATAAAATGCCTTTTTCCTGTCATTTCCACAAACCCATTTGCAGCAGCTTGCCTGCAGACATCCGACTTGGATTTTGGCAACTTGGGAGCCAGGTTGCTGTTGTAAGCTGTGCCCGCAGTCAGATAACAGTGATTTGTGGAGGGCATGTGCTTGCCTGTGATTACTGAAGGGGAGGAGTGAGGTGCTTAACATAAATGCCTCATTTTAAGTACCTATAATTGAGTGGAATAAACGTAGGCTTAGCACTGATGAAATGTTTCTTCTGTAATCCAATCCCCGAAATCAAAAAGAGCCAGAAGATTTTACAAAGGTAAAATATGCATCCCATGCACATTAATTATTCCTGCTGGGAATTCTGGATGTTCATGAAGTAAGGAAGGAGTACCGTAGTGAAATTATATTATCCGCATGAACAGAGGACTGCCAATGCAAATACCATTTTAATAGCTCTTTTTTTTTTCTTTTTCAGCTTGCTTTTATTCTGCTAAAAATGGAAACGCTACACCACGACCAAGATTTTATTCTATTCTTCTCATCCGTACACTTTCCAAAGGCACGATGCATCCGTGCTTTGTAGCATAAATTAGGAAGAGCTCAGCAACCTTTTTCTTTATTGACTTATCTTGGCTAGAAAAAAAATAAAAACGAACCATAGACATATTTTGCCCCCAGTTCAAGACACAGCATCTAGGCCTGACTGGCCGATGACCATCCTGGTGCCATATAGCCCCTGTGCAAACAGCCCCTGTCCCCCAGGATACCCTTACATTCCAACATTGCATTCCTGAAGGGCTTCCTCACTTTTGAAGTCGTTTTTTGTCCCCTCCTTCCATCCCTGCTTTGTGCAGGTATAAATGGTTCCTTTGGCTTAGACCCTGCCAACTCAGTTTATATCCTCCAGTCAATATCCTACCTCTACTTCCATATTCCTAGACCACGTGCTGCGCGTTCTCTTGCAGGACCTTGTGGCTGCAGACTCAACACCTTCTGGATTATGCAGATGAGTTAAGAACAAAGCCTTTCTGAACTCTTCAGGTTATGATTATAGCCAAGGCAGGTTCTTACAGTAAGTAGTAAGGTAATACTGTAATTTGCTGCTTATTTGATTCTTGCAAATATGTATGTACACACACTCTGTATACCCACACTTCTCAATTTCTGCAATTAGAGGAGGCATGTTGTGTTTGATTCCTGTATAAGCAAGGGCATTTACCTCCTAGTAAAATCCTCCTTGTAAAACTGTAATGGTGGGTTTTAATTCATGCTTCCTTTCTGTATAGGAGATTGGAGAAGGATTCCAACAAGGGTCTTCCCTGGCTCTCAGCATTGTTTATGGTGTTTTATAAGCCCTGTTATTAGTGCTAGGAGGCTCTCTATTTCTGCATTTCTACTCCTTGAAATTTTTATAATTAGGTTTGTTTAATTAAGATTTCCACTAGGCTTTGTTTTTTCTTATTTTTTTCCCTTTGTCCCAGTAAAAATGACAGATAAATGCCTTGAGACTTTGTAATGCCTTAATTGTTTCCCAAGAGTTAGATTACAGAGTTAGGACCTGATTCATGCACATTTTATGCACCATTTCCCAGGATTTTTTTCTTTTATTTTCAAGTATTTTGCCCAGAAATTTGATATTGCTGAGGAAAGTACAAATACCTCTTATTTACATAAATCCCTCAAGAATAGTTGCCATGTCTTCCCTCTGCACCTCATTATGCACTACATGCTCTCCAAAGAATGGAAAGAAACAGCTAATAACAACTCATGCAACGGTCCAGCTAACCAAATATATGCAGATATTTGTTGCTAATGCATTTTATTTCAACTTTTCAGATTTTTTTTCCATGGATGTCAGCAACGCATGCCTAATGCATCTCGGTGAAGTCACTCTGGATCCACCTCAGTGTAAATAATCACAGATTTTGAAGCCCGGGAGACAGCCATCAAAATAATGATCAAGGCAATATGAGTGCACAAAGCAGCCTGCATCTCATATTTGGTACATACTTCATCAGAAACCCCAGTTAGGGGTGAATTGCTAAAAGAATTTTTATGTAATTGGCCCAAGAGGAGTGGAGTTATCTGGAGAGCTAGGATTGCTCCTCATCTCCATGGAAATTAGACCTTGGTCAGGGCCTGAGAGGCAGTGGAAGAACAAGCTGCCCACCAAGGGCAAGCCACTGCAATACCACTTGGTTCCCAGGAGAAAGGATGGAAATGGAAAGCAGTACTTTTTACCTGGTATGAGCAGTTTCTCTCCCAAGCCTTGTCACTGCATATGGCAGTGTTAAATTAACTGTAGTGGGATAGGCAAGTTAATGTAGTAAGTACTTTTTGCAAAGTAGCCTTCCAAACAGTGTGAAAACAGTGTAAAAATGGCTAATTCACTTCCTCCACCTTTTCTGATACCTCACCTACCAGTTCAATGTCTGGAAAAAATGTAGTTGGTGAACCTAAAGGACACTGGGCATGGCAGGAAACAGAACTTCTGTACTTTGCTTCGAAGACTTGCTCTAGTTAGACAAAGTCTTCTTTCTTACACTGAATCTGGATTCTTGTCAGGAAATAAAAGCAGTCAATAAACTCTTTTTTGTTGTATGTTGAAACTCTTAATATTTTTCCTTTGTCAAAAATCTCAGGCAAAGATGGTGACTGTTCTGCTACTTGAGGCTGAAGTCTAAGTTAGAGGCTTTTGTATCCTCAGAACAAATTCTCAGTGAAACCAATCCATTTTATGTTGGTGCTGGAATAGCTTAAGCTCTTTTTTTCCCTTTTTAACAAATACTGGTTTCTTTTTACACAATTCAACGATGAGGTGAAATTTAACGAGTTTTCCTGTATTGGGTCATATTTGACAAGACTTCCAGCAGAGAAAAAGAGAATAAAACAATCTTTGAGCTGTCCAAATTATTTAAATAAAATAAGTTTTCTGTGTATATTTCTCCATTACAGAACTTTTTGTTTTTTCCCCCCCTTAAGAAAGAAAAGGTCTGCTTATCTTTTATACATAAATATATATATATATGTACACACACACAAAGTAAGGACAATACAAAACTCACTGAAACCCAAAATGGTTAGGATAAGAAAAGTCAGTAAAGCATTATCAGATTTAGAACACCATTGGCTATATAAAGCTCTTATATGTTGTATGTAACTCTAGGACGTGTTTCTGTTATATACATCGATTTTCATAGGGCCATGTTGCTGCAATATTTCTTGTCTGTTCTACTTATGATTCACTCATCTAAGAATCTCTCCAGCTCTCAGTTGAACTCTCAATGAACCTAAGCAGCAAAGAGCAACAGCTAGCATTTTGTTAAAGAAGCTAGAATTTAATCTTTACCTAATTTTCAGATAAAATCTCTAGGATTTTGTTTGGAGGGAATAAAAAGTTAAATGCACATTCAAAATTAAATATATTCTCTAGTTCAGTTTTTGCATGGTGACATATACTGGATGCTGGCTGGAGCAATGAAAACCTACCAAGAGCGCATGGCCTACCAACATTCTTCAAGTTCTTTAAGTTCCAAGAAAAGAAGGCAAATTAATATTTCCTAGAAGTGGACACAGCTGTCTATACCTTTGATTACAGCAGCTACTAAGAAATCTACGAATAATTTGCTTACATCTTAAAATCAACTAATTAAATCCCTCCTACCCTTATCCATATACAACCTCACAAAATTCTTCTTGCATTTAATTCATTCATAGTAAAACAATAATTAACAAAGGTTACTTACATTACTTATACAGAGAAATTCAGGCTTCCTGTATTCCTTCAAAATCAACCTTCTGAACATTCTTCAAACAGCAAAAGGTGGGTGCATGCCCTCTAATTCAGTGAACACTCAAGTTGCAGGATAACCAGATCCTGCAGGTTGTTCTCATTATATTACTGCTCTACACTGAAAGATGTGTGAACCTCATGCTCTTGCTGAAAATGCTGGAGGTAACCAGAAGCTACTTTCAACAACAGATATACTTGATTCTGTAATATACTATACTTCCAGCCATTCCTAGGACATCCCAAAAACTACTCTAGTTTGATAGACTGCAACCCCAAGATATTTGGCTAAGGTATTGTGATGGTTCTGGAGTTTTTGCAGGATTCTTTCCTTCTCTCTTTTACTTTTCAGTATAGCATACAATAGCTTCTCAATGAAATCAAATATTGTTTATCCTGGTGCATCTGTTCTCACTAACAGATCTGTTAAACCCTACAATCGTACAAAAATCAATGTCATTGTGCCATTGATATTTTAGGAAGGACAATCTACTGCCTTATTTTCTAATGAATGTGTGTATGCAAGCTCAGAATCAAAATGCCTTTAACAGAGACATTCTTCTTGGAACACATTGTCCTTCACATTTTTCTTACCTTTCTTGGTTAGATAATCCTTTCTTTTTATGCTACACTCAGGATCCGTAACTGAGAAAGAAAAGGCAACGATTATTTCCAAAGTTTATAATTCATTCAAAATTGCACAAAGCTGGAGGGATTTTTTTCTAAATGTTAACTACTCATCTGCTACTCCAGAAAAAGTCTTTGGGGTAAGAATTTCAAGAATATCAAAAGCATCTGAAAATGCACTGATTAGAAAAATCACCAAGAACATTCATTTTCAGAAGTTGTAAAAATGAGAAAGTATTGGTGAAAAAAAAGTTTTTGAATTCTAATGATCACCTTTGGGTAATCAAACAGTTTATATTTTTTACAGAAACTTTTTTTTTTTTTTTTTTTTTTTTATTAAAAAAAAAAAAAAAATTATGTTTAACATGAAATATCCTTAGGGAGCACCAGCAACCATCCAAAACATTGCAAGTAATGACTTCAACTTGAAGTAATAGAGAAATACAGAAGCCTGGCTTCTGTAAAAACACTTTAGAAATGATTAAGTTACTGCTTCTAAAAAGAAATTGAGTTTATCTAATGACATTTCGTAAATATTGCAATAAGTTTATTTTTCCTAATCCTGTATCATTTTGACCTTACTGTTTGATAAGAAAACATCAGTTTGTTGAAACAGAATCTATTTAGGAAGAAAAAAAGAAACTGATAAGTCTCAAAATCCACAGTCCTTTAAAGGAAGATGCCAAGCTTATTCCAAGGGATTTTTTTTTTTTTTTGGACTTCTTGTCTAGTTTTTTGAACTGAGTCATTTGTGAACAACTGAAATGTTTTCCTTTTAGTCTAATTTTTGAATGAGAGAAAAATATAGAAGTCAAACTTCCACAGGAGTAGAAAAAAAAAAAATCTCTCTGGCTTATACTCTATTGTCCCCTTTACAATAGAATAATACAGCTCCCGTCATACGACACACTGAGACCACACTTCACTTATTACAGTAAGTTGCTGACTGATTATCTCGTGTGAGCTGTACATTACACTTGCTATTCTAAAACTGGCACTGGTGATACACTGTTGGTTAGGAATCAAGAGAGTCCTAAATTGCCTGCTAAACGTTCGCATGCACATGCCCACCTTTCCTCAGTCTGAGTCCTGCAGTTTGGAAACTAGCTCCTTTCATCTTGGACCACAAAAGCCCAGCTGTGTTTGCCTTAACAAAGTTTACTGAGGCAGGTGGTGGAGGTGGCTCTGATTACTTTGTAGAGTACAGGTACCATATGGTTTTCACCTCTGATGCACAATGTTTTCATTTAGAGGGGGATAAGCCATCCATTTTGGCATTGTTGGAGAGATCACAAGGACAACTGAAGCATGGGATGGACTTTTTTCATAACATCATTATAAAACATAGCTCTCTTGCGTGACACTAGTTTTGGTTTTGCAAATATCATGTGCTAAATTTCAAGTGTATTTTTTTATGATAAAGAATGACAACTGACCTACGGCTCCAGAGATAAAGGGCTCTAGGCAATATCCAGATTGGTGATTTTGCCACATACCAATACCAGACGTTAGTTTGTAAACTATTCTCTAGAGATTAGCTAAATCTAATTCTAAGGAATCTTTAAATGCCTTTTTTTGAGAGCCATTATTGCATTGCTTTTGCAGAACTCTTGTTAATTACCTCCATTTTACATTTAATCTTTAATTCGCATTCTTTACTGACAAATCAAATCTTTTCTCTTTTAGACCTGCATTGCTTATAGTCCCTTCTAGGCAGCTTCATCCAGGAAATCTAGTGAATTACTATCACTGAGTTAAGTTGTACATATACAAACATATTTGAAGTTTTATTTCAGTCTGAAATAAAGAATAAAAAATTTATATTCGAGATTTGGATCTTTGCTCATGAGAGTTTACTACAAGTAAAGGGAGGCAGGATACAAACGCACAATACTGTCATTGCTTTCAAAGCAGTTGCTATTGTAATCAAAAGCAATTTGGCAGAAGCAAGGACACAGGAAGTCTCAACAAGGTGTAGGTGCAGTTTTCAAGGCTGGCAATTTTTTGCTTACACAACCAGACAAAACATATTTTTCCTTCTCTAGATATGCAAGGTGATAGAATGCAAGCAAAGTAAATCAGAGCACTCTGCTAGAGACCAGTATGAATACAAGAGGGGAAAAAAACAGTGTGTTCACAGTTTCCTATTTGCCTTTATCACTGCCATAGAGTTGCTGTTTTCCTCCAGATAATTTTCCTCGGGACATACATACTGCTTTCCTCAGGACATTTTAAAACATTGTTTCTAGCATACACCATGAGGTTTCCATCACATTTTAGTTCCAGCCTGGAACTCCACCCTCATCCAAAACATGAACAACGTTCATTACAATTTACACACCTATGTAGATTTCAAGTACTTCTGCTGACAAGTCACTGTCCCAAGTCCCCCAACATGATAACAGATAGATATGACTTGTTATGATCTCGTAACAAATTCATACTAGTTAACATTTTAAATTTACTTCTAATAAACAACTGTAGTCAAAATTACAAAGCTGTTTGTGCAAATGGAACATTGGTAGTAACAGACAGTCCTATTTGCACATTCCATGTGATATTTGCATGTTTACTGGGGTTGGTTTTGGTGAATTCAGACTTTGGTAACTGCTTCAGAAAATACCAGGTATCCTTGGCATTACATATACAGATGTAAATTCAGCATAAAATAACTAAGATTAAACCCAGAATGAATAATTTTGACATTTGTGTGAAGCTCATCTTTTAGCTTTGGCAATACAAAAACTTGTAACAATTACTGGAAGTAATGGCATCTGTGCTATCTGTGCTTTAACTGCTAAAAAGCACAGCAGATGCAACCATAAAGGCAACGGATTGAATTACAGAATCATAAAATCATCAAATCATTATGGTTGGAAAAGGCCTTCAAGATTACCGAGTCTAACCAAAAACCCTTCAACACAATACCTGCTGAACCATGTCCCTGAGTGCCTCATCTACACATTTCTTGAACACTACCAGGGAATCAAGACTACACCACTTCCCTGGGAAGTCTGTTCCAATGCTTCACCACTCTTTCTGTGTAGAAATTCATCACAATATTTAATCTGAACCTCCCCTGGCACAGCTCAGCATTCCTCTTTGTCCTTCAAGACAGCAATGAGGCCTGAGCCTCCTCTTCTCCAGACTAAATAATCCCAGTGCTCTCAGCTGCTTCTCGTAAGGTCTGTGCTCCAGCCCCTTCACCAGCTTCATTGCTCTTCTTTGGATATGCTCCAGCAGCTCCATGTCTTTCATGGAGTGAGGGGCCTAAAACTGAACACAGTATTCAAGGTGCAGTCTAACCAGTGCGGAGTGCAGGGGGACGATCACCTGCTGGCTACACTGTTACGGATGCAGCCAGGAGGCCATTGGCCTTCTTGGCCACCTGGACACATCATGACTCACATTCAGCCGGCTGTTGACCAGCACCCCCAGATCCTTCTCTGCTGTGCAGCTCTGCAGCCACTCTGCCCCAGGCCTGCAGCGCTGCGTGGGGTTGTTGTGACTGAAGTGCAGGGCCCAGCACTTGGCCGTGTTGAACCTCATACAGTTGGGCTCAGCCCAGGGGGCTCAGCCCAGGAATTACTTGCCTGAGAAAAACGTTATGAAAAAAATATTCCTTTCCTTGATTTTAAGGTTGTATGTACTTTAAGATGTTTCCACAAAGATCAATATTATTGATATTTGTCAATAATAAATCTGTGATATCCAAGTCATCATGAGAAGCTTTTGCTGAAAACATCTGTGGATCCTGGCAACTTGGAAAAAGATAATTAGGTTAAAAGATGAGGTGAAAATATCTCCCAGCCAGCCCCCTACTGCACTGCAAGGACTAGGCCTGCAACTCTTGTTGAGAAGGAGCCTGGATTATATCCCAAAGTCTTCTACTGGAGATCAACATTTTCTCTGCCCACCTCACCAGTATAAATTCTGAGTACTATCTGGAACATAAACTTGAGGGTTATAAAGGCTTACATCTTCAGTGTTACAGAGCATCCATTTCCCATATCGTAACAGCATTATGTCGGTCTAAATAAAATAGGAGACACCTTGGCAGAAGCATCTATCTTTCCACTACATCTACAGGGAGAAAGAAAAAATGCTGTTTCTTGGTTCTGTTCCTCTATGAGATTCTGTCTTATTTCTCAAGATGCAAATCCTCTTGAAAAATTGAAATATCTGTGGAGGAAATCAAAAGATAAATTATCTATGGTAAGATAATATAAAATTTGAGTGAAGTATATATATATTTATGCATTGGATGTTTGCAAAATAGTTGTGTGCTGTTGAAAAAAAGAAAATGTAATGTTTTCGTTATCTCTAGGAATTTTTTTTGTGTGAATGCTTTTTTTTTTCCTAGTTTGGTGCAAGAATTCACAATTCAAAATTTATGTAGGATGTTGAATATTTTATTAATATAAACAACAGATAGAAAGCTTTACTTGTGGAAATTTGAAGTTGTCGTATTGAGCTTATATGATTGGATAGGAAGTGTCATGTTCTACTAAAAGTTTTTTCTTCGGTGACAGGGCAATTAGAAAATTTTGTCTATATATCTATTTAATTTTGAAAAAAAAAATCAGAATAGGTATGTTTAGTCAACTTTGATTTTTAATTAGCACTATATTGTGAAGAAGAAAAATATTCTTTACCTACAATACAAAGCACTCAAAATTACTTTATGTTGCCTATGCTTAGATTAATTCTGTAAAGGATTATTTAGGCAAATTAGAATTTCCTATTTTTCTACAGGAGAGTGAATTAAAGAAAGAAGTCCTCTAAGTCCCTATTCAATATTTCCTTTCCTTGAAGACTATAATTCCTGGGTAAGTGCCACATCTGCCTTGAGCTGTTCAAGTTTTTCTCAGAAAAAACACAGTATTTATTCATGTAATATGACATGTCACAATATTAAAATGATTATCCAGTTGCTTTATGTATGGTCATAATACCATCTGGTATAAAGCTAGTCTTCTTTTTGCCTGTGTACCATCTGGAACATCTAGCTATATTCTAATTATTGTACAGATGAGATTTTTATTTTTACAGAAACACCATATTGGCTGTATCCTTCATTGATCGCTTAATAAAAAAAAAAAATGCAGTGTAAAAATAGAGTAAAATGAAAACAAAAACTTGGCATCCTAAATCAGTTTTAACTATTACATTTTCCCATGTGCTTCTTCTAAGGAATTAAAAAGAGAAAGAAAAAATAGGAATCTAAATGTATTTATAGCTACTGTGTTTTTCTTTTTAATAGAATCAGGATCTGGTTATTTAGGTGACAAGAGATGACACATTTAGGTTAGAGTTGTTTGGAAGCTATTTATACAATGTTTTCTCATATTGAACTGAATTCAGTTCTCAGCTGTGCTGAACAGTTTAGAGTAATTAAATTTTTCATATTAAACTGTATTGTGTGACTACAAAATAACTTGATGCATTCAGTTGTTGTTGGCAAGTGTATGCATATTTATGAATCAAATGATGATACACTTGTGCTGCAGGGATTAGGAAAACATTGCTACCTATCATTATGATCGCACTCTTGCAAATGTATTGATAGGTTTGTAAGCACAAAAGTCCAAAACATTCCCAAGGATTTCCTTAGTTAATAGAGCATCATACAGGTATATTTTATGTATTCATACTTTGTATATCCATGCTAAAAACATTAGGCTAAGACCCCAAGTAAACACATTATATGTTGAAACAATCATGGAGGAGGGAGATTTGATAAAAGTTCACATCCAGGGCCAAACAGGTTTCCCGCTGAGCCACTGAAGGACCAGATAGGTCTAAAGCTAAAGAGAATTCAGTGGCAGTACAATCTCAATGCACACCAGTAGGTCACTTTCCCCTGAATAAGCATTATTTACTCAGGTCAACATCCTGGTAGTGTCTGCACTATCAACCAGGAATGCTTCATGGCATATCTTATATCCCTCATATCCAACATCTACAACTTTATTGCACCTTGACCTTATGTCAAGGGAAGGCTAGACTTCACTCCATTGCTCAGTGCTTTGGACATGGACATCCATAAATTAGGAATTACCATATATTTCATTAATTTCACAAGTTAATGAATTCCCAAATGAAATACAATGTATTTCATTATTTTCCCAAACACAGAATTGTACACACTGCACATCACCTGCAGACACCTGTGCAGTGTGTACAGCAATCCTGTAGCTGGGATGTAGCCACATGTATAGGATGGAAACATGATTGCTGGATGCATCAATAGTCCCTGGCCTGGTATGGCCTCGGCTATCCAGATTTTTACCTACAAAAACATTACTACTACTACTTCAAATACCTGAAGCAACACAATTGGGTTGTTTTTAACAATTTATTCTCTCCTGTATTTCTTCTGAAGGATTGAACAAAAGATGGAAACAAATTTAACTGATACACTTTGGGTTATGAAGTGCAAGGCATCAATACAAGTGCATTGAAACTCCCAATTAGTTCTAAGTCTTTCAAAGGCAGACTGGAAGTTCTGTTTCAAACTGGAGTCTGCTTTAAAAAAAGAAAAAAAGAAAAAAAAAAAAGAAAAAGAAAGCTTAGCCAAAATCAGAAAACTAGGCTGTGTTATAACAAGTATCTTTTATTCCAATCTCAACCCTACCTGAAGTAACCTTAGAAAGTCCCATTTGTGATAATTAATCACTTCCCCTTTAGGTTGAAATGTGAAGAATATGATTAATAAGTAATACGAAATGTACAGAAATGCTAATATTACTTAATAATAGGTCTATGGTCTACAATCTGCAAGCTCTATGTTCTAAGTTTAGATTTCTTCCCCTGGGTTGATATATTTCGTAGGACATAAGCTTTCTAGTTGTAATTAAGACAAATGCAGAAAATTATTAGTATTACTGTCATTTGCATTCAGATGCCTAAATTACTATCTTCTCAAAAATGTTCCTAAGAGGTTCAAAGTACAGAGGACTATGACTGGCCTAAAACATAGTTGCATTAGAAATATTGAGTCAAGCCTGCGTTAGCCATGTGAACCGTGTTTTTAAAGTGTATGTAAAAGCAAGATGAAGGAGGTTTCATATCTATTGTGTGTGCACTGTATTGTATTTCATACATACTGTTACAGGAGAGAATCTATGATTCCAGTTGTTAACACACGGTAAGCAACAAGAAGGAAGAGAGAAGAGAAGCTCCTCAAAGAAAAGAACAATATAAACACTCTTTATAGACACTTTCATTATAATCAATATTTCCTCCAAAAGGTAACTCTGTACTTAAAGAATACAATCATGATTCTATCATGATTATTAAAATATATTGCAGTTTGAATAGGATCTCTAATTTACTGTTTGTTATGCTTTTAACTTTTTAACTTTGTACAAGATATTTTCCTTTGCATTTGCAACATATGTTTTGTTTCTGTTGCATTAAAACTTAAGTAGCGGGACTCTAGATAAAATATGAACG
>JAWLRI010000950.1:2269964-2280125 GCA_034781795.1 Crypturellus tataupa | reverse complement strand
CCTTTGCATTTGCAACATATGTTTTGTTTCTGTTGCATTAAAACTTAAGTAGCGGGACTCTAGATAAAATATGAACGCCTGCGTTCATATGACTGAACTGTGCAAGGTGATTCTGAAAACATCATAGTTTGTGTATGTCTTTACTCAGACTTTTGCAATTGAAGCAATACTCCAAATCTATTGTTGAACACAAAATAACTATAAATGAACTTGAGTAAACTTCTGCAACTTTCAAGTAAAACTCAGGTGAACCCTTACCTCATTTTTCCTCTTTTTTTCCTCTTTTTTCCTCTTTTTTCGTCTTTTTTTTTTTTTTTTTTTTTAAGAAAACTTAAGTATTAACTAAGCTTATAACTCTTTTATGAATTAGGATTTAATTTAGCTACTAACTCCTAAAATTCTAAATTATATTCTCCTTAAAACTTTCTAAAACTGGCTCTGCTTCCTTGATAATATGTCCTTGTCACTCTGAAAATAGAATTTAAATGGCTATTTATAGCTAGCATTCACCTATTTATGAAGAAGACATTAAGCCAGATTTGAATAAGATGGAAGTATCCTAGCAATCAGGAGTTAGTTCCTCAAGTATTTGGAGAGGTAGTGAATGCAGTCTCCAAATCATCAGTGGTTATTTCCCATAACTCAGAGAGTAGGTATATTGTCTCACAGACCAATAGGGGGTAAAACATAGTCTCTCACGTTTAAAAGGAGAAAAAAAGAATGCCAGAAGGTTATAGAGCTGTCAGGCTAATTTTAGTATCCAGAAAGTTACTGGAATCAATTAAACAAGCCATTTATAAAATCTTGAAAGGGTAGGAAAGCGACAAGAGACAAACTGAGTTGAAACTACTAAATTTCTAAGCAAACACCAAGCAGAGCGAATACTTTGACAAAACTTCTCAGTTTGACAGAAAATAAGGTTCTGCAGAGGTCTGTTCAGGGCCCATTTCTTGTCAGGATTTAATAATAAGGCTTGTTTCAAAGAAGAGAGTAAGATTTCAGATGTACAAATTATGGAATTTATGTGACATGAAATTTTGAAAGCAAGAGATCAAATCTCATTCTCTGACCTCATGGACTTTTCTTTTACTATGCTTTGGTTCTTCAACTTGTACATCTGTTGGACATTGTATTTTAACATGCGGACCAACTAGAGGGAGTGGGGAGAAACAAGAGATTTAAAAAATATAATTCATTATGAGAGGTTCAAACATAGTTATGTTTGTTCTTGAACGCCATACAGCTATTGTCCTTGGACAGTGCACAGATAGACAAAGGAGGAAAGAGGTGATTCATGATTAATTCTTTTCAGGGAGAAGAAGTTGTAATAAAGAGAGTGAATATTTTTTCCCCATCACCCAGGGAGGTTTGGTCAAGGAGTGATGAGTTTAATTTGCCTCCAGGCGAACACAGATGAGATAAAAAGATAGTGTTTCAAACATATGAGCATAGTAACTAGTTACCTAGCATGGGAAGAGCACTGCCAATGAACTCTTGAAAATAGTTTGACATATCTGAGTGGATAATAAAACTCAGGAGAAGTAAACATTAAATTTATGACATTAGTAAGAAGACCCACTGAGTGAAAAATTATTCTATCTTCTTAGGATAACGGAAGTGAAGCAGAAAGGCATATTTGAAGCTCATTTTACTAATACAGGCAAATAGTAGCAATAGTAGTAGAAAAAAATCATTTTCACAAGTCATGAGTTTCACTGGAAACATATACAACTAAGAAAAGCAACCTATTAAATTTAATGTAACTAAAAGTGAAATATTGATTTCTTTGTAAGATATTTTATCGCTTCATGGAAAGTGATACAATGTGCATACAGTTGCACTTACTGGTAATTACAAATAAACTATGTGACTAAATACTCTTCTACACCCAAACCACTATGCAAATGTTTGAATATTCTTTTTCTTCACCACAAGATGAACGGCATAACAAAAGGTGTTAAGAGAACCAAGGATAAAAAAAATGTAATAGTAGTGGTGGGGATCTTAATATCTTAAGCATCTCCCATCTTGAATTAGTCGCTTTACATAAATTATTTCAGTAAAGAAGCAAAGGTAACACTAACAGTTTTAGACCTGTCCGTCACATTCAGGGTCCGTGAAGCATATGATTTTAAAATTACTCACCAGTAAACCTACATAGCATATTTTTTGATTTTGATTCAGACTAAAATGGTCATAATGACGTATAGCTATGTCCTAAAGCCAAAGGCTTGACCACAGGATGTTCAAAAAATGAAAAGCAATGTAAGTCAAGAGTAGATAATTGAGGTCTTACACAGATTATGTCCTTAATTAAAATTTCTGTCTGCTTAAAGGTCTGCACTGTTTAAGTAGAATAAAATCACGTTCTCTGCTATTTACTCTGAAACAATTAAGAAAGGCACCAATACATAGATTCAGTGACAGAATGAAAAACAATTAGACAGAAAATACAAAACCTGCAAAAATCCATAAGCACAAAATAGAGAAATTAATTCTCTGTGAATATTAAGTCTTTGAATAAAGACCGAGATTTTCCCTAAGAAACACAGTGAACATTCAAACACAACGGTTACCAATATCAAAAGCAAACATTTTCAGGGAGCCATGATAGCCAGAGGACCAAGGAAATGCTTCACAGCAGCATCTTGTGCTGTGTGCTAGCACTGCTCTAGCCCACATCATTTCTGGCCACCACTGCTAATGGAGACGGATCACTGCAGTGGCCCAATGCGGGGGAGCAGGGTGGGCCATGCTGGTGGGAGAGCCCAATCCACAACTCAGGAGAGCAGGGAGCAGGCCTAATGATAGGCAGAGCTAAAGGTCCTTTCACATTTAAAATAATTGTTTCATACCTCCCTTTAAAGCTTATTTGTCAGAGTATTTATTGACCCTAATTCATTATATCAGTCTTTTTCTTTCATTTAAGAACCTGTTTAAAAATACACAAGCATTTTACCATAACTAAAAGCAGCTATTTCCTGACTTCACCAAGGAATACACACAACAGTTGGCAATCACTGTGTTCTGTGCATACGGCAATTCTCAGTAAAGACCATAGTTATTCACCACCAGCTGTTCATAGTGCAGTGATGATTGTGGACCAATTGACCAGGGATTATTGCTTCCTACCTACTTAAGGTGAAGTGTTTTCATATTCTATGAATACTGCTGATGAAGAGTCATATGGGAAAGAACTCTGCGATAATCAGATTGTTTGTGAAGTTTTTTTTTCAAACGTTTCTGATTTTGTTTTTTAATTCTGTCCCACATACTGTGCTATTATAAGTCATTAAGAAATAAACATCACATATTATTGGGTATATATCCAAAGGATATTGGTCTAAAATACTAATATCTGCAGACCAATTTGTATGTGTCAGGTAAGTCCAAGGAAATTCATGATCAAATTAAAATCACTACAAATGTTCTTCTTCTTGTAAAGGATATTGAAATACATCTTTTGGTGACAAAAGAAGTGTAAAATATAGAGCAGCAGGGTGCATATTTGCCCCTTCCCTCCATGTAGTAATCCATTCATTACAGTGTGATTATTTTTAATTTACATCATAACCATCGAGAGAATTTATCTGCTCATCCAGCAGATGAAAGGCAAGAAAAACAATCAAAAAAAAGGAAAAGGGAAAACTGTCAAGCATTAGTAACAAAAGAAGAGTGAAAAGATGAATTTAAATGAATAAAGTTTGATCCTAAGTTTATTAAATAACATTTCATAATATTAGAATATAATAAGCACATATTCAAGTCACCACAAGCTGAGAAATAATTTCATATCTAGTGAAACCACCCTGTATGCTTTATGTGATGCATTTTATATAAAGCTAACTTATTAGAAAATACATTTAACAGATTTGAAAAGTAAGATATCTGGAGTACACCAAATTCCATTGCAATTAGGAAGAGATTTTTTGTGTTTTCTTTCTGATGTCTAAACTTGAAGGTTAGTAGTACTTTTCTAAAGAAAGGAAAATATATTTTGCAGAATAATAATAGTACATAAACTATAAAGCTATAAAAAGCAACTAATTTAAGAAGCATGTCTAACTGATTTGTTATCAGCTTTCCTCACTTAACAAATAAAGATAAATAATTATAACTTTTTAAAGAACCTAAATATAAACGCACATTTAAAATTTACTTAGAATGAAATTTCCCATATATGCCCTCCTTATCTCTGCTGAGAAATACCTTACTTGAATATTTGATGATTCAAGGTATGTAGGGAAAGAAGCGTTTAAAAATTTGTGTTCTCCATAGTGCTAAAAAAAAAAGAAGAAAAAAAAAAAAAAGAGGCAGAGACAATAAATGAGTTTGTCAGCAATACTGAATAAAATTCTGTATGAATCAGCAAAAGTGCTATATGGGATTATACATCTGTCTGTGAGATACCTATGTCTCATACAGATTTATTTTCATCTGTAACTTGCAGAAATATTTACCCCAATTCTTTTTTTTTTTTTTGATGATGAATATAATACATGTTTGGTGTACTACACAGTACAGTAGATGCATGACAAGGTGACCACCAAACAGCTCTGCTTGACATGTGGAGGTTTGGTGCAAACTGGGCTAATGGTTCTGTCCCACCAATCCTGAAATGCAGAATACTGGATAGGAAAAAACAGAAATGTCAAGAGTGCCTGTGGGTTTACTCAGCCAGTTCCTGCTGGTCTTATTGATTTGTTTTTAGCTGCATGCTGCTTAACCTGGCACCAGAATCAACGATGGAAGAAGCGAAAGGGAAGTAAATAAAAGTCGCAATGAAAAGGAAAAGAAGTAATGTCAAAATAAATAATTAAATAGCCATGAAATGTCTGCTGTGATATTAAATTTCTCTTAAGTGACAGTTGCATATAATCAGTATGTATCACTGTACAACCAATACACATCAATTGATTATGCCTTGAGGTGTAACTGTCCTCACTAACAATGTAATTCTACTATACAAATAATACTATTCTATTTGTTGATAAAGTGGCTGTTTATGACATATTTTAATTATATTTGTTTCAATTATTACTTTACTAAGATTGTCAAGTGTTTCAAATGGGACCTTCTTTTGAAAATTGAGGCTCTTGCATTGACAGTTCTAGTAAGGAAAAAGATGACAATTTTGAAAATCCAAATTTTGTTACTCTAAGTGAATAACTTCCTTCTAGAGCTATTCACAGAATAAGTTACTACTCAGATTATGTAAAAGAATACTGTAGTATACAATCAATTCGCAAAAGTAAGGCAAGACTGTTTTACAAGCCTTTCACTTAAGAACTACTCAACCTCTTTCTAGAGTGAAAACAAGTAGTTCACATAAATATATTCCAAATCATTTGCCATCTTTCACTTGTTACACTAGCATTTTCTCTTGTACTGTGACTCATGCTTGGACACAGTCCCTCAAATACACATCTATAAAGCTACCCTCAATATTTTCTTTCTAATCCTTCTTCCTTCTGTGGAGGTTTTACAGTGGCTGGCCATAGTACATTACTTTCACTGCCAGTCATGTTGTCTAATACTACCTCATCGTTTCCAGGTCTCCTCTTGTATAGTCACTGGAGTTTAGCATCATCTACAACTCTACATTTGTACGCCTTTCTTATTTGACTATGGATGCTTACAGGCTAGTGTGAATACCAAAATTATTTGTGTGGCACAGCCAACAACCACTTTGCCAGGAAAAAAGGATTCAAGCACAAAAGTCAAGAAATGATCAGGAATACTGAAAGCACAGGTTGTTAAGTTACTGCGAAGAAGTAAATTTTAACATAGTCTCTCAAACAACTACCTATGGACTAGTGGTCCATTACAAAGCCCTGAGCTTATGTGGTTCATAAGTTATATGTTGTTAAAGCTAACATGCTGATCTCAAATTCTACTTCTTTATTTAATTGTTTATTTATTTTAAATTAAATTGTTTTTGCATTCCAGGTATATTTTGGGATTATTATTGGAAGATGTGCTTTGTGTTATGAAAGAGATAGAGAACACCTTTCCCTGTGAAAAAGGTGCTGAACTAGACATGTGGGTTATATCTAAGTCTCCAAAGGAGATTTTGGTCTCTCTGAAGGGGATGGAATTTTGTCATTTTCTAAGATGACATTTATTATAAAATATCATACACGTTTTAACAAGATTTTATTTGCCATAACTGACTTTCTTGTAAAGACCTTTCTAAACATCCCATTCTTCAGTTGTAAAATAAGGATAATGATGAATTACATTCCTTCATGAGATATTTTAAACATGATGATAAAAATCATCATAAGTCTGCATTCTCAAGAACTCCAATTACGGTCAAATGTATAGCACTCAATTGCCAACACAATCTTCTTCAACAGAAGATTGGTTCTATACTCACTTTAAATTAAGAAATAAATTATATGATTATACTGATGTTTTATAGTTCTGCATTCATTTGCAGTAGTTAATGCTCAACCATCTATCCTAGTGGTGAAACAGATCTTTAAATGTTCTATTAAAATGAGAACTGAATATAGCTAACACAAATGGATGATCTTAAAGATACACTCATTCCTATCATGAAATGATATTTTTATGGTCCATTTTCCCATTGACATTTTGGCAGGTGTCAGAATGATAGCAGTGAGTGCCAAGGAATTCCCATAGCCTAGATTCTCAGCAGATGTAAATCAGCAGAGCTAAAATACATTAGAGTTACAGGAAATTATAAGAGCTAAGTATCTGCTCTCAGGTACCTGCTATCCCTACTATAATACCTTTCAAGGCAACAGTAAGCACTGTTATTGTTTTAATATCATGCTATATTGAATCATATGCTATGCTTCTGAATCAATGCAAAAACAGCAGATCAAAATTTATGAAATTATTGCAAAGGAAAGAGTACATCTGTTGAGAGCTGGAGTGCTATTTTTGTTATCCTTTTTTTTTTTCTGCTTTGTTGCTTTCATTTTGAGGATACGGTAATTTTGTTTTGAATAGACTGTTCTGCGAAATGTATTGTCACAATTGTAAATTGATCACAATTCTTGAAGAAGAGATTTGTCTTGCTGAGCAGTTGCCCTACGTTCAAAGGCTGTCCGGAGTCCCAAACCAGTGGACATATGACAAGATGCTGGGACTGACAAAATTAGAGGGCTAACATAGAAGGTGAGCATTTCTGGAGGATCAGCTAGCCCATTTTTATTGGATTCTACGACAAAAGAGTCTTTACACAAAGATTCCCGAAGAAACCTGAATGAAGATTCAGGTTTATTTCTGGACAAGCAATTATCCTTTTTCTTTTTACTTCATATTAACAAATGACAATTTTACATCTTATTTCCAGATGGGAAAAAACATCAATTAAATAAGAACAACATGTTACCACCTTTTAAATAGCAGAAAACTTTGAAAAATTAAAAGCAAATGAGAAATTACTGTGGTGGTTAAGAAGACAGAAGAAAAAGTAATAATAAAAAGCAATAATACACACTACACCTTAAGATAATATACAGAAAGCCTTTTGTGAGGTGGTTTTGTTTGCAAAAGTAGCATGCAGAACAGCCTGTTTGTAAGTATCTGAAATTTCCTCCTCTTCAAAAAAACCTACCTAGAAGTTTTGTGAAAAAGAACTATTATGACGCTCTTACACTCAAGAAATAGAGTAGCAAGGTTTCTTCTTAATAGCATTAGTTAAGTCTTCTACACTCTACCAAGTGAAAACATGTGTAATAGTGAGCAATAAACATTCCATTGATCTAAAATTTTAAGATTAGGAATACACAGTACAACAACCAAGGCATTAAACATTTCCACTTTTATTGACCTCAGCTCTGTATCAATAAGGAATGATAAAGCAATGAATGAATAGATTTTTTAGTATCCAAGAAATTACATCAATTGTTTTGTTTGTTCCAAACAAAAATTGCCATTTTCTACTATATTTGTGAGAGAGAAAACATCCCGCGATGTTTTGAGACTTCAGCAAAGAAATTGCAATAAAAAAAATAATAAGGAAAAAGAGGAAAAAGCAATGAAGTTACCTTTTTGTAACTACCTTTTCTTATGCTTAATAAGTCTACATTCAAAGTCCAACTATCTCCAAATCTGATGTTAATAAAATAAGATACCAAAAAAAAAATCATTGCATAGAGTTGCTACTTCAGGAAAGCTACCCTGTTGCATGTAATCTACAAGCAGTAAATCAGAAGGAGAAGACTCTCATCTTGCTTCCTTCATCAACATCATTAAAGAAGCAACAACAGGCAACTTCCTTAAGCTATTCCTAGATAAGCTTTTTCTCATGGTGAAAATACTAGAAATCTGAGTTCCTTTCCATCCCTTCAATATTTTCTGAAAGTGCAGCATCACAGATCAGACCCATAGAAATTTATGAACCCTATTCCTTCCCATGTGAGTTAATGTATGTCTCATCACAAATCACCTGGAGAAAGTGGAACTCTTCACAAGTGTTTGGTAGGCGTTGGGACACTGAAATATTTTTCCTTGTTAGATTTGATTAATCCAAATCCTAGATTTTTCCTTCCTCATTAACATTGCTTCTGTTTAATTAAACTTTTGTTTTCTATAGAGTGATGTGATAGCTGTGAAATTCGTAATTAGAATGTTTTCACCACATCGTTCATTTTAGATACAGCCATGCTATCTTAGTGAATCCCATAGCTTTGGGAGAATGTAGTAGGAACAGGTGGAGAATGCGACAGAAGGTGAGAGAATATAAAACTGCTTTGGTGTGGCAGATATAGCTGCAAAACAAAGCCCACCATTGTAAAAAAACACCAGCTAAATACTAACTATAAACCATGCACTACAGCTCTGCTGTTGATATTCTGAAAATAATTATGATTGTGAGCTGTCAGAAAGATTCACTGCACCAATTATGTTCATCACCAACTGACAACTTACCTAGGCAAACCCTTTTAAAATCTGAGTCTCCTACAACACTAATGAGCATTAAAGAACAAAATATATAGCTCCCATGAGTCGGAGGCACAGCATCATATCTTAACAGTGCTATAAACAGTAAATCTTTACATATGCCTATTGGCAATGATGTTCCACAAATGTCAGCATAGGCTCTTGTTTTCTATCTTCCTCGGTAATGTTCCTCTCCATTACATTTATAATGTGCAACCTAAAATCAACTGTATGAACATAAAGAAGTATGTTTTGCGTGGGCACTGAGATTTCCTCTCACAGTGGAGAGAAGCAGGGGTGTAAAGAAAGGGTTTCATATGACTTTCAAGTGCCGAGAGACCCCCTGAAGATTTCTAGATGTTGCCCTGAAGAATATAGCAATGCTTGTTTCCAATGAAATATTTTTATTTTTCTTTCTTCTTTTCTTTATTTTTCCTTCCTTTTTTTTTCCTTTTCTTTCTTTTTTAAACACAGCACTGGCCATGGAGCAGTGCCACAGTCTGTCATTTTCTATGCTGCAATGTACGCATTTGTCACGATGCCGTATGCGCTATGGGATCTTATTGAGGTGTCATGCCCTCCAAACCCATTCCTGCTGCCAAGAATGAGACACAATAAAACAGGAGTATGTGCTACTAAAGAAAGAAATTGTTTTGTTTGTCAGGAATGTTGAGAGCAGTAACTTCACTCGGAGGAGCCCTCTCGAGTTATTTTAGCACAGTTGTCACATGCACAGATAAAGCCAGGAAAACACAGTTTTCACGATCATTATTTGTGTGGCATTTCAAAACAATTTGTCTTGACCTAATACTTCCACAAATACATGATGCTTGGAAGTCTTGGTTGTATGTATAGACCATTACAAAACTAAAGCCTAGATAAGTGAGTCAGTCAACTGCATTATACCGTATTTAGAATACTCTTTCATTAAAGTAAGACAAAGCAATAAACAGCACATTGTGAAACACAGATCTCTCATAACACACTGGAGAAAAACCATGAAAATTATTTAGAAGAGGAGAATCATTTCAGACTGCATTCTGTACGAAGAAGCAGAGCTGCATTGCAGAGTCAGATGCCAGAGTACATGATTGCAGGCACATAAGATGCGTATTCATTCAGAAGTATATCTTGTTGCATTGTCCCTGCTCATACGGAGCTGTGGGGATGAGTGGACAGTGAGGTGGATTGGCAACTGGCTGCATGGCAGAGCTCAGAGGGTGATAATCAGTGGTGCGGAGT
>JAWLRI010000950.1:2199539-2269864 GCA_034781795.1 Crypturellus tataupa | reverse complement strand
CAGCCTGGAGAAGAGAAGGCTGAGAGGGGATCTAATTAGTGTGTCTAAGTACCTCAAGGGAGGCAGTGAGGAGGATGAAGCCGGCCTCTTTTCAGTAGTGGCCAGTGACAGAACAAGAGGAAATGGCCACAAACTGAAACACCAAAAGTTGCACTGGAACTTAAGGAAAAAATTTTTAGCAGTGAGGGTGACAGAGTCCTGGCACAGGCTGCCCAGAGAGGTTGTGGAGTCTCCTTCTCTGGAGATCTTCGAGACCCCCTTGGATGCTGCCCTGTGCCATGTGCTCTAGGTGGTCCTGCGTGTGCAGGGGGTTTGGACTAGATGACCTTTAGAGGTCCCTTCCAACCTTAGGCATTCTATAATTCTATGATTCTATGATTCTATACTCACAGGAACAGTTCCACGGAAATCTACACTGTCCAAAGTGAGGTGTAGCTGAAATACAGGTGGGAAAACCTTGAAGCACAACCTTAAGGTGAAAAACATTGCAGTGGGAGAAAAACCTTCCAGCATCTAACAGAGTATTCCCATATGCACCTTGGAGAATCCTGAGTCTCTAAATACAAATTCCCAAGAATTTGTGGACATTGTCTGACCAATACTGACCTATAGACACAAGGTCAAATTCCTGTGATCTGGATTAACAGCACTCAAAGAAAGTTGAAGGACAACTGGGACCAATGTGCTAAAGTATACTGGCACTATAACTCCTGCTTCAGCACTTACACAAATGAAAAAGCTCTTGGCAGGTCCTCCTTATAAAATGACACCTTTGATGATTGTTGTGGAAAGGAGAAAAACAGAA
Organism: Crypturellus tataupa; assembly: GCA_034781795.1. NCBI lineage: Eukaryota > Metazoa > Chordata > Aves > Tinamiformes > Tinamidae > Crypturellus > Crypturellus tataupa. The sequence goes on along the minus strand of JAWLRI010000950.1, from coordinate 2,269,059 downwards.
AAAAAAAATCAGTAGTCACCAAAAAGTGGAAGAGATGCCAGGCCTCCAATTTAAGAGATGGAGAAAAGGAGAGAAATGTATGGAAAAAAGGGCAATGAAACATCCATCATACCCATACAACCCTTTGTTCCCCATCACCACATGCACTCTTCTTCACTGAAAGGTGAAGACTATGGCTACAGCACGAGTCTTGTCAGCAATTAAATAAATAATCTTCAGGACACAACAGTTGCCCCTTTTTATTTGGCAGTCCTTGAGCCAAGAGGTGAATTGTCTTTTCCTTAGTCCATGTGGCAGCCAGATTTTCTCCCCTGGCAATTGGTCACAAATAGCAAGATGGTCTCTGCTGATCATGAAGGGAGAATGCTTACTTTTCCTTGTGGCTTCCTTCAAAAACACCTTTCCTGATGAGTTTCCTGCAGAATTCCTATGGGAAGAGAGGTAGGCAGATCTGAGAGGTAGTCAAGTTCTGAACAAGAATATGGTCTTAGGACATACATTTGTAGGAGTTTGGCAAGATAAATCTTTCAGAGAGGAGGATGGATCCAGGTTGGAACAATATGGAACACCAGTCTGCTGCCAGCTGAAAGCCAGCACTAGATTTTATTTCAAGGCTATGAAGATCCCTGCTTACATTTCATGTCCTGAAACTAGTCACCTTCTGATTTTCCCAAAGCTAGTGTCAGCAACGCTTTCATTCACAAGGAGTATCCAGAACCACTGGACATGATGTATACAAGCTGGGCAGACACAGTCATCGGAAATACAACCATGTCCTCAGACATGTAAGCACATAGATAGTAATACTGCAAAATAGATGACAAATATATATGTTTGTTAGCTTGATTATATGCTTATATCCAAAATGCCGTGAAGAAGCAAAGAACACAAATTACAATTCCTTTCACGAGTTTAACATTTTCTAGGTTTTAATTTAATTAAATGCCTTCCTGCTCTTCTCCTGTTAGAAAAAGCTCACATTTTGTGCTATTGACGCCATCCATCCATGTGAATCAGAGGAAGAAAAGAAAGTCCAAATTCTGCTTCTGGGCATATTGAAGTCCAGTGCTGCTCTGAATTCATCTTGCTCAAAAAATTACAAGTTATAAATCTCTATCCAATAAATAATGGATAACATTTTTTTCATAAGTTTTAAAACCACTGTAATTATACAGTCCACCTTTGCATAACTTAGCTTTTCAGACACACTGCTAAAGAGACTCTTGTACTAAGTTTTACCTACCATTTGCCTTGCTGAAATCTGCTAATTAAGACTTTCAGACACATACAACAATCCCACCTTTTCTGTTCCTGCAGGACTATGCATATGCATAAGTGATCTTTGCAGCTGGAATGTTAACACTGTTGAGGGTAATATTCTATATATATCGAACAGTAACCATATGCCCACACATTATACCTTGTCCCTTTTACACAAAAATAATCCAGATCTACATCCTGGGATATGTGCTGCTTCAGAAAGGGTGGTCTGGAAGAAGAAGGTATACTGGCCAACAAATTTCTTTCAGTCTAAGAAAAAATTAAATAGAAATAATAATTCTCGTGCCATCAGATCTCAACAGCTATCTGACACTTCCTTTTCTCTGAGCTAATAAATACACATACAGAGGCTTTTATTTTGATAGGCCTCTCTCAAAAATCCTACATCCCCTTCAATACCGGATAATTCTTTTAAATACTGTTTAAGGTCATTAGAGTTACCCTATCCTCCTTACCACATAACACAGAAAAAAATGTACTTCTTGGCTGAGGAACAACAAACCTTTTAGAAATCTGTCCAATCCTTGTAATATAATAGGTTCCTTATGCAATCCATCAGGAAAAAAAGATACTGCAGAAAAGGAGAGGTGAGGCACCTACACACATTTCATTAAAGGAGGGGACACTCAGCTCATCAATAGGGACAGAGGTTTGTGTTGACATCTAAGCCAGTCAAGCATTCACTGAGCAAGTGAAAGATCTCAGTTCAATGCTGTCTGCTATAGGTCTCCTCAGTTGGCTGTTCCAAAGGGGCAGGACACTCCTGGTCAGCCTGGGTTTGGATTCTGCATAGATAACACAGATGTTCAACAAAAAAGGAAGATTCAAAGGTTTGATTATGGCTACCTTTCTCTTTCTTCTCTGGCAGCGACAGACTGGGACCCAGGTCTCCTACTTTCAAAAAAAAAAAAAATCTTTGAGGAGCTCCTTAATTGCTAGACTAGAGTTTAATTCTCATTCTTGATGCCTCTCTGTTGAGAGAAACCCTGCCCACGCTGGTTAAATGACATTGCAAAACTCACGTAATTCACTCTAATAGGGATAAGAAGTGTCCCATCAATCTTTTTCATATTTAAGGGAGCTCTAAACAGTTAGTAGAATATTTTCCATAATTATTGTACCCAGGAACTTAATTATATTGTTAGTCTAGCTGTAGCAAAAAATATATTTAAATAGTGTCTTGCCACTTCCATTTGTAATTAATATAAGCCTTCTATTCAAGTGGATTTGTTGACCTAAGTAGATGCCACACAGTATTTACAATTTGCAACACTATGAAAGAAGACATGTTTTCATCATATTTTATCAAAAATTCGTAGAAATCTCTTTCAAATCACAGGCCATAGAAATTACATGAGTTGTTCAGCCCAGAAGCTTGATTAGACCAGAATCCTTAGTCACAGCAAAGGAAGGTAACATATTTCTGAGGAGGTAAGATTTTTTCTCATAGTATTTCAAGTTTAATGAGTAATTTATGTCCTGAGAAATGAGTGATGTAAGCTGACCATGTCACAACTCTCATCAGTCTTTATGGCAACTCAACAAAATCAAAGCATTTAATTATAAACCAAAATATTGACGTTTATCTTTTTTTTTTTTTTTTTTTTTTTTTTTTTTAAGAAAATATCAATGCTATCCATGGAGCATTAATGTGAGAAAAACAAAATCCCTTTTGAACATTTCTAATAACCTATCTGCAAATTATGCATCTCATCTACAGATCTGTCTCCTTTTGTAAAATGTTTTTCTTTTTTTTTTCCTTTTGTCTTATTTATACTGAAGCAATTAAGAAATACAAAGATCCTTCGTTTTTCAACACATTTAGGCCATAGTAAATGAAAAGAGCATTTGGCTACAAATTGTCCAAGAGATTAAAGTAGAGAAAGTGTTCAATCCTCTGTTCCCTAAAGAAAAAACAAAAGCAGGGAGGGGCAGTTAGGGAGGAAAGAATTAAACTTGCAAATTTAAAATCTTTATTTAAAAAAAGGCCAATTCTTCCTTTAGCTATGCCAAAAACCTTAATTGCACAGGTGAAGCAGATAGCAAATTGACCTTAGGATTTAAAATTTACTTTATTTTTCTGTAATTGATCTTGCTGCACCTTCCGTCTTCATCATACTTCTCTCACATGCAGCTTCAGGAGCCCCAGAAATGTGTTTACTTGCAAATATCCTAGTGGTAGCATACAGAGGAAGTGCCAGTGAAACAGCTGAGTTTCCAGAGTCATGTATCTGTGGCTGCTATTGACTTGAATTTCTTGTTAGAAATATGTCATTTGTAAAAGCAGAGCAAGTCGCTTCCCAACCTCAAGTGCTTTTAAAAGGTTGTTTAATTACTTAAACTCTTTTTATTTGTAATTGGTACTTTTATGTAATGGTTATGGTACCTAATTGATTGAGCATTAGTTTCATTTTACATTATGCCTGATGAGTTATTGATTGCCCTTTGCTTTCAGGACACTTCAGAGTTTTGTGGTAAAGCACATAAAAGAAAAAAAATACCCCAAACCTGCTGCAATAGTAACTTGTCTTAGCAAGGCTGCTGCAGGCTTCCAAATAAAAGATTCCTACCACTGCAGACCATTGATCTAACTGTGTGTTGCATTTCAATGTTGTCAACAGCTCCTACTTTTTTTTTTTTTTTTTTTTTCCTTTAACAACCTTTGAATAATGAAAACTCCAAATTAAAGAACTGATACCTTTTTCCTTTGGAGGGGGAAGGGAGGTGGAAGGAAAGAGGGGAGGTTGTAGCGCTTGCTACAACCATATCTGTGATTAGTGATCTCAGAGAAGTGTACAAATCAAGGCTGAATTTTTCAAGAGCAGAAAGATTTTTCATAAGACTAAATGCTACTCCTTAAGTTGTCTTACTGAGCTATTGTGCTTCAGCTTAATGGACAGTTCAAAGACTTCATAAAATATCTGTTATTTTCAATAATTTATTTTTCTTGCTGTCATTTCAGTTTTGCCAAAAGAGGATCAGCACACATTGCAGGGACAACTGGAAAAAAAGATAGATTAAGATACTTGTATTTGTTAAACAAGTGAATGAAGATTCTGAAGTTCTGAGGATACTTAATCAAGCAGAACAGATGTTTATTATATAATAAGGGAACACTTTGCCATCAGTATGAACAAATCATGAAATCAAATTGCTGCATAATACTTTTCATTATTTCACAGACACCTACTGTGAAGAATTGGGGGTGAGCAAAAAGGCCAGATACTGTGTGATTCTCTAGCCCAAGGCACTATTTGATTACTCAGCAGGGAAAGCATTTCTCTCTATTATCATAAAGTCAGAAGAGCTGGTGCCTGCTGCAGCCACCACTCAAGTTCAGAGGACTTCCCGAGGAGGGAGAGCTGTGCACGAGGTGCCACACAACTCCACTCTATTGTGCCTATCTTTCACTCATACAAGGTCACTTGCAGGACATAATCTAATATTGCATTGGAATAGCCCCAGGAGCTTTTAGTGAAGGTTTGTGTCAGATGACCTTCTCGTTTTAGTATCTACCAGCAATGAAACCCAGCTAAGTTTCTACACCGAGAATTGTACAGATGATAGTCACATGATATTTTGCAGTCAAGGAGGCTGCATTCATACACGATGTTTTGAGAGTCAGAGCTGTTCCTCAAGCAGGGAAGAAGGCACATCTACATTAGCATGTAATTAAAGTATTGGCACTTTAGGTCCAGGTCAACAAGCACCCTCCTGGACTCTTCAGACATGGTTCAGAGGTTAGCCTGGAGCAGTGACTATACCCTTTAGACACCTCTAAATTGGCTTCTTTGTTCTGAAGAGTAAAGAATTTAACTTTTTGGACAGGATGGCTACTGTGCCATATGGCCTGAGGGTCAGAGAGTAATTCCTGGACCATCATCTCCTCTGCTCAGATAGGACATAGTCAGAGTCTCTAACATGCCAATGCTGCCTTTGAGGCCCAGCCTCTGCAATCTCTGCACTCTGACTGTAGCAGCTCCAGTAGTGCTCCCTCAAGGACCTGGTACTTTGTGCTATTGTGTAATGCAGATCTAGAGGGAGCTCAGGACACAGAACTCAGGAAATTCTTGTTGTGACTGCCTTCTATGAACTGCTCAGAAGTGGAAATACAGAACATGGCAGTCAAAGGGAAGGGTGGCTAGTGCCTGCAGTAGAGTAATATTCAGTAGAAATTGGCTCCAGGTTACTTGTGTCCTAACCGTGTTGCACTATCATCTGGAACAGACTGCCTAAAGCTAGCCCTCTAAGGGATAAAAGTCTGAGACTGGAAGCCAGACTGTGCATGACTGGATACGCTGACTTACCTAACTGAGTGCTTGTTAGCTGATACAGCTGTTCATAAACCTTCTTGAGTGGGTGCTTCCTGGAGCAAAGGTCTTGTCTGCAAAGGGGTGGGCATCCAGAACTCATTGCCAGCACACAGATACCTCAGTTTACTAGCCAGTCATTTTTTCCAGCAATCTATGTTTGTGCATATGCAAGGCAATTCAAATTCCAGACACATCCACTGACATTTGCAGATTAGTTCTGATAACAGTTGCTACAATAGTGCTCCAGATCTCTACAGACAGAATTACCTGATAGATAAAATGCCAATAGATGGTGCTTAAGGACACCTAGCTTTACTGCTGAGTTTCACAAGATTGACTTATCTTTTTGTGTGTGCTACAAATGGCTTCTTATGAAGTGCTGTTAAAAAGGTGGATCATTTTTAAAACTTTACGTTATTCTCACTTTGTGTGCAGAAATCTCTTAAACAACACTGCAGGAAAAAAGTTTATATAATAACAAATTGCTTTATGCGGATATTATGAATCTCTTCAGATCTAGACTGGAGGACTGACTTTGAGTGGCTCAGTAACATCAATTCCCACAGAGCTGGCCATGGTCATTGCTCTTATCATTTGCTCACCCATTTCACGCTGAGCTCAGGAAAAAAAAGAACAGAATAAATTAATGCCCCTCATACCCTCAGTCCAAAATGACGTTATTTACCTGCTTCTTGAGTTTCTGTACATTTCTGAGATACATGTATAGCTTAGTTTTGATATACAAATTTCTGCTTTTAAAGACTTTCAGGAACAGCAGTTGCAATATAAAAGAATTAAAAGCAGACAGAAGACAGTTGATCTGTATGGTAGTACCTGCCAGTGGTAAGTTGCAGTTGGAATAACTTTGTAAATAATATGGTCCACACTATTTATATATGCACTTCATGCAATATTCTTGCTGAACCTCATATATAAGACATGTTAATGTGATGGGATTGTTTCTTTTTTTTTCCAAATTTTGATACTCAAAAGAGCTCATTAACACATTACAACTGTCACAATCCAAGCATTGCAATACTGCAGTGAGTAGCAGCTAAAATATATGCAAATGATGTTGTAAATTTTATTACACTTACTCAAGCAATAAATCTCTTTTATGTATTATTTAGCATTTACAGTATGGAAGATCCAATTAAGGTTTCTCAGCATGTGAACTTCTGTTGGAAACTCCTAATATAAGGTCAAATCATGTGAAGTTATAAACTGTCATGATCAATGACTGATCAACATATCACTAAGAAGAATATAGTATCCATTTTCAATTCACTGTGCACTTATTTTTTGTTCAGACATGACATTACTTTCATTCAATGCGAATCACAATCCTATGGCTAAACCAACACACAACCTCCCTGATCTGGAGAGTGAACAAGCTGTATTGGCTAAGTAACCTAATATAACTTTAGCTGTGGTACAGACTTCTAGTCTGAAAATATTTGTTTTCTCTGACACTTCAGTGAATTTCTCTGATATCTATTCACCAATGAATTTAAACTTTTCTCTACCCAAACTTCATCTTTTTGTAACCTACAGTAGCAACAAGGCTCACAGATTTTTTTTATTTCTTTTTCTTTATGTTTTGTTTATACTCACTCTGGTCTCATTTATTGCTCTGAGATCTAGGAGGAGAGACACCCTTGGGTACTGCAGCATGGTCTGTCCATAAAGAAAGGGAAGGTAAAACTACTTTAACTGCAGGTGACAGAACAAGTGTCATGAGCTAAGGCTGAGAAGGGAATAACCACGAGTCTTAATTTTTAAGGGAATTCAAGGAGTGTGCATGCGGTTTTGAACAACATTGGCCTCTGTGGAAAGAAAAGTTATACTGAATAGCCAAGAAGCAGATTTAGAGAACTGTGTAACCATTCTTACTCAGCCATGCTTTCAGAGAGACAGAGGAAAGGAGAAATGCTCCTAACAAACAGTTCTCTTACCTGCAGGTTGTGGAGTTCTCCATCAGACCTCCTGGGAGCCTTCAGATGTGGCATTTCTTTTTCAACTTCCTTAGTGAACTTTGAAGAGCTGTAACAACAGATGAAACCCTTTGTGGCAGCAATCTTAAGCCACTCTCTACTTCCCCTGCCATTCAGAAAGTTCCTCTACAGGCAAGTTTCCTTTGGCACCATGTTCAACCCGTATACTGCTGACTTTCTCTGTCTTCTAGTCATTTTACTATATAAAATTCCTTTGAATACAGTTCAGTCTTGACTGTACCTGGTGCATTCAGTTAAATGCCAGATGGTATCTGGCCTTTATATAAAACATTTCCAATGGCTCTCTGAGATTATGGATAGTGTCCCTTTCTGCCACGGTTGCCTTTTGTATTAGATATTCAGAATGGAAGTTAATAAGGTGATCATTCATCACGTAGCATTTGGCAAAGAGTTATTTTACTCTATAATGTTAGGTGTCTTTTGACAGCTACTTAGATCAAGACAAACATTTTCAAACAATAATGCTCTGAAACATTTTTCTCTGCCCTTGACCCCATCATCATCCTTAAAAGCTTGTGTTTTGAAATAGTTCATGACAAATATAAATAAGTGAAAAATCAGATTTAAGGCAAAACAGAAGTAGATTGTTCATGAATATCACCAGCTTCTTTAAGCCTATACAATGATTACATACTTTAACTGATATAGAAAATAGTTTGTTATTTCCAAGAAGGAAATTCACTTTAAGAACATACTTTTTGTCAATGAACATTTTTACGCTACTAGCTACTGTGCAGGGAGTTCTCACCATAGCAAACAATTTTCTTCACAGAAGACAGGAGAAATGGATTTCCAGGCCTAACACTAAAATACTAACTAACATCCTTCACAAATATTTATTACAAAGTTTCATACATTTACAAAAGATTTGGAAGATTCATATTTAATTCAGGCATGTTAAGATTGAATATTACATGGCTGAGACTGACTGGTAAAATAATTAAGATTATTTTGTTCTGGCACTGACAGAAGTTCATAGTATTTTTTGCCATCAAGAATCATCACTCAATGTCTAATTTAAGGCCTGGTTGTTGGTTGTGTCAGCTGCCATCAGGACACAGTAAGGACCAGTACAGTGAGTTCAGCTGCTATGGCAGACTAATAAGAGCTAGTGAGACTCTACCATTTAGGGCTGTGTTTATGGAAGTCATAGGCCTGGAGTGGAAGACTCCATATGCATTGTATATGTTTCCGAATTTTAAGAGAGGCACCTGAAATCTCTTTCTCTAAAGCCCTGTAAGCTTGGCCTTAGTATATGAATGCATTAATGAAGTTTTTTTGCCTGGGGCAAAAGAACTATGGGGCTTCTGCCCCATAGTTCTTTCACACAACCTTTTTTATCCTTTCATCCCTTATGACAGTAAAGATTCAGAGAAGTAGAGATTTGTGTTCAACAGCCAAAGCTGAAATTAGTCCAATAGCCACCAAAACTGTACAGAGAACAGAGGAGAATGCCCTCTGATTCAGAGAATGTTTTATATGAAACCAGAGCTGCAGAACAAGGAGTCATGGGAATCTACGCACCCTGTACTGCCAAAACTCACTTCAATACGAATCTAATGGTAAGGAAGAAAACATCCCAATCCTGATCAAAGGGTTTTTACCATCTTCAAACCCAGAATAAACAGTTATTTCTACATACTGGTGTAAAGTTAACACCATTCCATTGAGATATTATATCTGAAGACTGAAATATTTCCTCTGAATATAAGATCTTTCTCTGTTGCAATATGGTGAACAAGATCTCCAGAAAATTGGTAGCTCCAATCTGAGGAAGAACATGCACCACAAAACAGTGAGGACCTGTACAATTTTATAAGATAAAACAGATATGAAGTCACTTAGCCAAGGTGGGGTAGTATATAATTGGTCAACTCAAGAATATAGCTGAAGTCTCTTGACTGCTGGCACATGACTCCTGGTGTTCAAACACCTGGATAGATTTTCCTGTTTTAAGTTTGTTGCCTTCTTTGTATGATGTAATGATAAATGCTACCGTACAAAATCAAAGCAGCCTCCTGAATGGGATGTGGGAGGATGGACACGCTCTTTTTATTTTTGAAGAAAAAAAGGTAGTGATTTTTTTCATTTCGTTGTAGTTGAAATTATAACAGGTACAACAGCTCAGCAATGATTGCATAGAGTTGTTTGTATTCCCTGTGTGCATTGTGCATAGATTTTTTTATTTCATATATAATTTATAACCCACCACAGTGACTCTACTGAGTTAATGCATATGTTTAACACAAATAAAAGAAGTTTTATTTAAAAGGAAAACTATTTCCCCTTCTGTTGAAAAGATGATATCCACTGGATGGCTGGTCACTTTTTCCAACAAACGAGCATTTTCTTTCTTACTATAAATCTCATCCACAGGAGGGGGAAACAGATTATACCATTATATATTATTTATATGTTTTTTTCTTTTCTCTACTTCGTGGTACAAAAATCTACCTTATTGAGGCTCCAAAGATATAATGGAAGTAGATTTAATTTTATTTCTCTTTACCACTACCGTCTGTTGTAATTAGAATTAGAATTAAAGAGCTAGGCATAAGTCACCCCTTCCAGTAGGTGCTGGGCTTTATTGCTGCTATGGCTGTTTCACAAACATAGTCATTCCAACTCATAGTCATTCCAATGATTTGCATCAAAGAAGTTAACTTAGGGACCTATTCTTCCTTTCTATTTATATGGTCTTTGGAGAAATATCTCAGCATCTTAGAGTTACTAGCAGATTTTAACCCACCAGCTGCCAACTGCTGAAATACTTCTCTGAAATGGTCAATTCCATATTGCTATAAATCAGCATAGTGTGAACATTATCCGTAGAAACACTTGGGACAGGTGGGGGACAGATGCATGGAACAGATTTAAGTTAAGGAGCAGCTGCCCCATCACAACACCCATTTGGGTACATACTGGGGACTTTGGGCACTCCATAAAGTGAAAGAACCAGACTGCATTTGTGGGTACATTGACAGGTTGCCATATCTAGGTGACCTTAAGAATCACTTCCGGATGGAACATATTCGGAATGCCTAAGATGGCAATCCAAGAACTAGACTCTGAGAACAACTTTGGGATCTAATCTAAGAACTCTGTAGTGAGAAAGCGTAGGAATATTATCTAAGAGGTTTTCTGTGCAAGAACAAACACACACATTCAAAAATTAGAGACACTGGAGAACTGTGAAATTTCCATCTATGGGACTGATCATTTTCCCAAAGTATCATAGGAGGAATGTGGCTAAGTTAAGAAGAGAGCCCAATTTGCTTGACTAGCCCAGCTACAAAGCCATCCTTTCTTAAGTGGCAATTGAATTACTCGCAGAGTAGTACTTTACTTTATGGATAAGTCCCACTGAAGTCAAAGTGAGTAAAAACATTATACACTGGCTCTTTAAATAGCCTCTGTAGTACATTAGTCCACAGTCTGGCTCATTTTGCAAGATACCATCACAACATTATTATTACAGTGTTTCACATTACTACTTCTTTTTTGTATGCATTATCCCTCAGGGAAGCCTTATTTTGCCAGCTCATTGATAAAAGCCAGAAGTCTTTAACATAGCGCCATTTCAAAAATGTCAATGATGATGAAAAAATAAAATGAGGAAAGGAGTGACCACAGTGATTCCCCGAGGGTTATACACATATTATTCTATTTCATCCAGGCTCCAATTCTTTGTCTAGAGGCGAAGGATATGTAACATCCACCATGGATTTACTCATCTCTGCAATGTCATTATTTCTTTGACAGCAACACAATATCAGTATTACCTCTGAGCCTTAGGATAGCACAATACTAAATAGCTTAAAGACTGAGAAGAAATAGGAAATTTGTGTATAAACTCTGTTAAGGACAGAAAAACAGGGGAAGATACAACTTAACAATTCTTAAAATTTCTTGACCTGGGACAAACAAAGAAGAAAAGGAACAGAAATTGATAGACCGCATGCTAAAATGATTCCAGCAAAACTCTACATTTTATTATCTGAAATTTCGATCAGCTTTAAACTACGCAATATATAATGCTAATTCTAGCAAAAATCAGGAGAGGATAAGCATTTAAAATAAGACTATTAATTTAAAGGCAAAGACCATTCTCACCATCTATCATTGAAATATTAAATGAAAACATTGCAACGACAATGGCATTCTGAGATGTTTTGTTTATGTAATTCTTTTTTTTTTTATTTTAACATTTTCTTTTGCAGTTGGGAATTGGTTAGCTAAATCTGTATGTAGAAACTTTACAACCTGTGCATTGCATAGCTAATTTAGGATGGATGGCATCTACTCTGCTCATTTGTTTTACTGAGCTGCGCTATGCTCCTTTAGAGGTATTTGCAGAGGCTGTCTGTTTGCCTTCTTTTAACTTTTGTCCCATGAGCCAGGGGAAATCTTTGGCAGAAACAAGGGGAAGGACCCTTCACTTGGGAAAACCTCCTTGAATGCCAAGTGGGATGCGGTGTGTGAATGAGACTTGACAAAACAGATCCAGTAACTAAATACTACAGGAAAATTCTCACCAAACCTGTCTATTCACTCTTGCGTATGTACACACGCGCACACACACACACATATGTACGCATGTATATACACACATATATGTAAAAAGATTTCCTAGTCTGTGAGTACTGTTTACTGTTATTCTTTACATCACCTTTTCCCAAGTGATTATAAGTGGGGCTACAGTATCCTAACCCATAGCACACTTATCATGGCAAAATAGTTTCTCCTTGATAAGATTTTCCTGGAGCTCTTAGTTATTACAGCATCACAAAACTCCACATCTTTGAGGATCTTAACTTTGTCAAAAGAGATGCCACAATGCACCCAAAATTCTTAATTCAATGATGGCATGGGAAGAAATTAGAAGAAAAAAAAAGCTGTTGCAAGAAAACTTTCCCATGCTTGTAGGGTAAATAAGCAATATATACAAGGGAAAGAAAAGTGTTCATTTTTCTGCAGATGTTAAAAATACAATCAAAATTAAAGACTGATGAGAGAGGCTGCAAAGCTGAAGAATATCAAGTGTCTCTGTACTTCAGCAAGGGAGCAGTAATTGTTAGGCTGTGTCAAAAAATAGAGCAAATAACGTGAGCTAAACAGATTTGAAATCTAAATGGAAAGCATCCAAAAATCACCAGTGTTCCCTTTTTTTTACTAGCTGTATAAAACTTGTCCCTTATCTTTTCTGACTGCACATACATTCTGTGAAAAGAAGGAGAAAGAGAAACCACCAATACTCAGGTTTGTCTCTTCAATTGTAACATAGAATTACTAAAACCACCAGGCTTTCCCTACTTTGTTATATATTGTCAAGAATGTTATTATAACCATTGAACCTCAAATTAATCTCTTTTACATACACTCTCCCACTTTTTTTTTTTTTTTTTTTTTTGCTTTAGTTCTAGGAAGTACAAGGAATTAAAATCAAAGTCTTTCTAATGAATTATTATCAGACAAACTCTTTGTTGCATTTATTTTTAACTTTCTGAAAGCCATTTAAATTCTCTTGCAGATTTTATTTTCCTTTCAAATGCTATTCAAAAAGCAACCTAAATCCAATAGACCTGCACCAAACAATCCTTTAAATGTCAAACAACAGTTTTAATGTTGTATGATGAAAACAGGTTTTAATTTTCTTAATGTCAAAGTTCTCCTATTGAAGAGATTTAGATACAACTATTTGATATCTACCTCTCATTTTCGGAAAATACTCTGAAGTGTTGGTTTCCAATAGAAAGGGTAATCAAAGGAAGAATCTAATAGAAATCAGACAGATTGGTTCTTGATGCTGAACAAGGGTGGATCTGCCTGATGTGATAGAAGGAAGAGGAAGAACTGCTCAAGTGAAGAGCTAGAAAGATTAGTAGCGAAGGTTTTAAATGTTACTCTTTCAATGTGTTTTGTGTGTGCAAATGAAATGTCCCTAGATATCTTTCTTCCTATGAAAGTTTAGATTAATACACAGACCTCCTTAAAGTGGGAGAAAATAAAGAACAAACCTATAAGCAAGGAAAACAAAGACTGTTAAAATATAGTAGAGATATTTTGTTTAACAAACTGATACCACACTTGACCTCCTCTTGACACCTCATCACTGGATAAAAAGAATGATAAAATATATGTTAAATACAGAAGAGATGGTATGTGGATTTGTGTCCAAGTAAAGTAGGTTTGCGAAATCATAAAATAATAATAAAATAATAATTTGGGCATCGTAATACATCTTCTAGAACCACATACTACTGCAGCATTTCAGGTCTTGTTATATGACAAGAATCACTCCTTGTGTGCTTTCTGCATGTTTCATAGGCATAGTAAATACTGGACTGTAATACCTTTTCTGCTTAACCTGAAAGAATGACAAATTGCAGATAGAAGAAAACATGCATAAGAACACCAAGGGTGAAATACTGCTTTCATTAAAGCTGACTTTATTTTGATGTTGTGTGCCAGTCACCAAAACATGGTATCTAAAATGTATTTCTCTCTTTTGGGTCTCATCTAAGGTTGTATTGACACCTACCCCACACATAAAAAGTCTGAATAGCTTGTAAAGCTATTCTCTTGCACAGCAGCTACTTTTTGGTATCCACCTTTACTCATTTTTTAATAAAAACTGTTTACGAGAGAATTATGCAGAATTTTGGTTGGATATATTGCTACATAGTTCTATCCACTCTGATACTTCTTTCTGCTCTCGTCTGTATCCACTCAATACTAGATTTTGCCTTTAGTTCTCCATGATGCCACATAAAATATCCATAGACCATTAAATTTTATGACTTACCTAGATAGCAACTGAAAGCTGCAGTTCAAATACAGAAAGCTGGGGCCAAAAAGGTAGAGAAGAGTTCAAACCTGAGCCTTCATTACTAAACCAAGATTCTGCTGGAATGTGCTTTTGTTTCTGGGTTCACATTAAACACAGAAATGTGTATTTACATTAATTATGGAATTATATTAAATTCTATACTTGCGGAGATTTTTATTTAGAAAATTAGTACTTACTGTACAGTTATAACAATAATATATATATGCTTACCACCTTCTAAGACATAATGACTACTTTTAAACTACTTACAATCATATTTTCCCACTCTGGGAAAGAATTCCTATTCCCAGCAGTTTAAAGAGGTGAGGTGAAAAGTTCTCTGAAGTATTCAGTATAATTTCTGCCATAGGTAAAAAATAGAAAAATTCATTAAATACAAGTTTCAAGTGAAAAGTCAATAGTTGATTATGTGTCGTGTAACTCATATAATTGTTATGTCTTAAGCTCATATAATTGTTTTTCTCCGTAACTTTATCACCGATGCAAGTCGAGAAACTGAACACTTGCCAGGTGTACCAGCTAGTACAAAAGACACTACTAAAAATGAAAGTAATATTAGAAGGACCAAAAGCAGTTGCTACAAACAGAGTATCTGCACTAGTTTTGAGGTTGCTGCCACCAGTCCAAAGCGTAGCATAAACACTCACTCATCTTAATATAAATGAGATAAAGAGCAACCACGATCAATCTATTTTGACTTAATATGCTAACCTGATCTTCCTCTTTACTGGGATTTCAGGCATTCCTCATGATTTGTTTACAAAAACAAGCAAAATGCTGTTTTGTCTGTTTTATGCTATTTATACTTTTTATATTTTGTCCACACTTACATGTGAACTGAAAAATTAATTTTCTTAACAGCACAAGTTTAAATATTCCTTTTTTTTTTCCTGTGCATGGAGATACTCTCTGAGACAAGGGTAAAGGGAGAACAACAGCTTCTGGAAAGCTTAAGTTTCCTCCCATCTGTACTGGCATCAGTTGATAAACTTAAAACAAACCGAACAGGAGCTCCTACTGGCTCTGAGGCAGCAAGTAACTAGTGGGAGATAATAAATAACAGCTTGTTAAACTATTCTCTCAGCTGTAACTGGCAGTGTGAACAGTTCTACCCTCAGGTTTACCTTTAGCCATTGCTGAAATTGGTTTGCACTTTGATCTTACACTGAATTGCGCTGGGGTTACTCATCAGCACCTGATACGAAGAGATGCAAGAAAGACACCTCTTATGACTCTTCATCTGTGGCCACTTCCTCTGAGCTAAGACCTGGTTACTGGCCTTGTGAAAGCTCCTTGCTAGTTTCAGTGCAATATTACATGGATTACGCTCAGTAGAGTTTAACTTTGCACTGCAATGGACCAGGAGCACTCACCTGCTCAGCAACAAAGTTTTCTGTGACAGCCTGACATAACCAAGCAGTAGCAAGCTCTAACAATATCTCAAAAACAACACATTATTTTGTAGATATACTAGCTGAAGTGTCCTTTACCATAGAGAGAAGGTTTTGTAACAGCTTTACTAGTAGAATTCCACTGGGCTTTGTGGACATAGCAGACCTCTCATATTAATGCCCAGGTACCAACGACATGAGAGTTTCACAGATGACTTACTTGAGAACAAGACAGCACTATATGAAGGAACCTTTAGCTGTCCCACAGTTTTCTCCATTTGGATCGGTTCCAGCTCCATAATGTTTGCTTCGGACTTCTTCCGTGAGTCTAAGAACGATTGTGTGTCATGAGAAAAACAAACAAACCACAGTATGAACACCATCAGTGAGTTATTGAGGATAATTTATTCTCTATCATCTGAGAGGCCACTTTGCCTTATTCAAATGAAGTTACCTTGTCCATAAATGTTTTAACCGAAGTCATTGAAGCCCTGTTAGGCCTGGTATTTCAATACCTGCCTATCTCTAGCTAATAATGCCTGCTGGCAAGTTTTAATTTCATTAGAGATATCATTGTAGTACATGCTAAATGAGCACCACCAAAAAGTAGCACAAGAGTGCAAGAAGTCATTAAATTATTACTCCCAAAGTCTCATGATGATTATTGTTAATAGGGCAATCAAGTCCTGCTGTATTGTTCCCTAACTACATGCCTGCTTAGTGGGTGGCATACATTTTCATTAAATAAAGACTTATGGTTAGAAGAAGAATGTAATCAACATTAATGACCTGAAGAGTAATTGAAAATACAGTCTGAGTCGCTACTCCACCTAGCTATTAAAAAGGACAATCATTAAAAAGAAAATCTAAATTAATTCCATTTTGTCTCTCTGCATGTTTGTAGACTATCACTCACATTTTCTCCACACTTTTATTTCTTTTATTTTTTCCTGGTCAGACTAATGAAATTAGAATAAAATATATTGTATGTGAAAATAAAATTTTGGCTTGCATTATTTCTGATAACAAGTACGGCAAGGAAGAGTATTATTCCTGAAAAAAATCCATTTCTGCTAACTAAATCACTTTAGGAAAAGTGATTTAACCACAATATACAATGATTACATTCTTCCACCCCCACCCCATTATAAATTAGGTCAAAAACTGGTTATAGTATATATTTAAACAAAGATCTGCAGCAAACAATTAAGTTTTATTTCTCTCAAACTCATAATATGAACAACACAAGATCACTCTGGGAGTATGTAAACATTTGTTTCTTTCTTTTCTTATTTTACATGGACACAAAATAAGTTGTCTCTTTGCAATCATAAAAAAAAAATAGAATATAAGCTGAACACAATACAGAGGTCATTTTAATTTCACCATAAGGCAATTGACTAGAGCTTCATAGACTTCTTCAATTTAGACTATCAACAGTTTGAAAGATTAACAATTCTAAAATATTTCAAGACCAGTGATTAAAGACATAGCAGGAGCTTAAAACACCTTAGCATTTCTCCACATAATGACACCTGAGAAATAATGCCAATCTGCTAATCAAATACTACTACTACATTTTGTTTTGATATAGGAAAACATTGTTTTTCTCAGGAAAAAGTCTCAAGGAAGTTGTCTTCCTTCCCTCAGTCTTATCTGTAAGCAGGCAGATGTTCCTGAATTAATATATGTGAGCCATTGACCATTTCTTCTTTAGTACAAAATGAAATACATTTTGTAGCATTAAACAAAAGTATTAAGGAGAACATTTAATACAGTTTAATGATTTTTTTGTGAAACAAGGAAAGCAAAATAATTATTTCTATAACTATGCATTGTTCACATTGATTTTTTTGATTCTTTTAATGTGGATGGCATTATCATCAGTTCTTCAAACCATTTTTCTCTTGCTTACTATCTACTAGCAATTCAAGGCAGTATTGAAGATAAGAATGAAATCTTACATAATACAAGCAGCCTCATTGGATATAAGAAATAAACATACTGAGCTAGCCAATAATCCTAATACTGATCCAGAACTATCTAGACTCAAAAAATCAACCACTAAGAAAAAGAATCTACTCTCCTTCCAAGTAAGTCAATGTCATTTTTTTTTTTCTGCCATTGGTGAAGAATTAAGCACTAAAGTGAAACAGCAGATGAGGATAAACAACTGTGGAGGAGACTGATATAATACTGTTCTTTCCTCAATCTACCATTCTCTTGCTGCACTTTTGGGAGTATATGCTGCCTTTTTTTTTTTCTTTTTTCCTTTAACCTATCTTCTTTATAAGATAATTTTCTTTGTCTAATCATTTATGTGATCATTTAGATCTGTGCAAAATGGGCATATAATTTCCCATCATAGGGTATTTGGGAAGTAATATTTGACACCTACTATCCTTGAGTTGAAATCATTATGCACTAGGAAGTAGACCTGGGGAATCAAAGTACTGTGTTATGTTTTCAAAGTTTATATTAGAAGATAAAAGAAGCAAAATAAAAGTCTTTTAGTGCTAGGCTAAAGACTTCAGATAAGTGCCTGTTAGCATGAACAGTCAATATGCCTAAAAATTTAGAGCTACTACTTGTGTGCTGAAAACTTGAACGTTGCCCTCACTTATACAGTATGCCTATCCTATACTGAATATACTGGTAACATTATCAATTCTTTCAAAGGCGGCATTCATATATACACTTGAATGTATATAAGAGCAAAAATCATGGATCTAAAAATGGAAAAGAGAAGCCAGTCAAAAAACTTACATGATCTAACTAATCATAGAATCACAGAGTTCTTAGGATTGGAAGGGATCTTTAAAGATCATCTAGCCCAACCCTCCTGCACACGTAGGGTCACCTAGAGTGCATGGCACAGGACTTCATCCAAGTGGGTTTTGAAGATCTCCAGAGAAGGAGACTCCACAGCCTCCCTTGGCAACCTATTGTGCTCTGTCCACCTCACTGCTAAGAAATTTTTCCTATGGAACTTTTGGTACTTCAGTTTGTGACCTTTTCCTCTAGCCCTATCAGTGGCCACTACTGAAAAGAGGCCGGCCCCATCCTCCTCCTCCTCACCCCTCCCTTAAAGTATTTATAGACCTATTTATAGACCTATTTATTAGAGCCCCTCTCAGCCTTCTCTTCTCCAGGCTGAACAGGCCCAGCTCCATCAGCCTCTCCTCATAGGGCAGATGTTCCAGGCCCCTGATCATCCTCGTGGCCCTGCGCTGGACTCTCTCCAGCACCTCCACATCCCTCTTCTACTTGGGGGCCCAGAACTGGACACAGTACTCCAGATATGGCCTCACCAGGGCTGAGTAGAGGAGCAAGATCCTCTCCCTCGACTTGCTGGAGATGCTCCTCTTAATGCATCCCAGGATCCCATTGGCCTTCTTAGCCATGAGGGCACACTGCTGCCTCATGGTCAACCTGTCGTCGACCATGACGCCCAGGTCTCTCTCAGCAGATCGGCTCTCCAGTAGGTTGGTCTCCAACCTGTGCTGGTGTCTGGGGTTGTTCCTCCCCAGGTGCAGGACCTTGCATTTGGCCTTGTTGAATTTTATGAGGTTTCTCATTGCCCAGTTGTTCACCCTGTCCAGGTCCCTCTGGATGGCAGCACAGCCCTCTGAGGTATCAGCTACTCCTCTCAGTTTGGTATCATCCGCAGACTTTCTGAGGGAGCACTCCATCCATCAATGATTCCAGATCCCAGATCATTGATGAATAAATAAATAAATAAATTTAACAGGACTGGGCTGAGGACTGACCCCTGCGGGACAGTTCTAACTACAGGCCTCCAGCTAGACTCTGTGCCACTGATCACCACCTGCTGGGCTTTGCCATCCAGCCAGTTCTCAATCCACCTCACTGTCCACTCATCTAACCCACACTAACGGAGCTAATGCCCAGTAAATTGAGTCATGGGCTTATATCATGGTAAAATGTATGTGTACTGTATACTTAAATCTTCTCTTTATTCATTATGTCTGTCTGCTGGGCAAAGTCCACATCAGGACTGGACTGGAAGCTGGTGTTGGCTCCTCACTTCACATCAGGGAAATACGACACTGACTAAATAGAGCTGAACCCTTAAGTCTATCACATCAGCGCAGTCATGGGTAAACCACTTTTAGTCTAAGATCCAATACCTCACACGTCCTGCACAATGAAACAGAACAAAACTTCCTCTTGGCTACTATAAGGGGGCATATCAAGCCTTGGGTAAAATCAACGCATTTGCTCTGGAGATCCCTGAAGTCCAGTAAAGGAATAAAACAGAAACATTTTAATCATTAGCTTTGATATGTGAGTGCACTTTATAGGTTTGTTTTATTTGATTATACATTTGCTTTTATGGCTAAGATCAAAAAAGATCAGCAAGTTTAATATTTGCATGCCGTCTATGGGGATTTTATCACATAGCAAAGTTTTTCTATCTTTAGTAATTACAGCAGAATTTGCAATTGCTAGAAATGGTCAGCATATAACTTTTTTCAAATATGTAAATTATTATTGAACATTTACTACTTTTGAAAAGTTGTCAGTGGATTTAAGGTAAGAAAATATACATACAGATAGGCTGTTTAATTTTCTCTAAAACAATCCTTACTCCTCGTGCCTTTGTTTTTTCTCATCTTAATTTCTGCCTGGTGACCTACCTGCTATATTGTGAATCTTTCCACCCTGCCACAACTTAGAAAGTTCTATTTTAAAATCTTCCTTCTGAAAGATAGAATTATAGGCATTATAGGCATTGCTTCCATTATCAACTGTAGTGTACCTGGAAAATGAAGAGTGGCACATCATTTCCCCTTGTGCTTGTCAGGAAATGATGAAGTTGAGTGGATACTGGTAGAATCTACTGGAAGTTTAAATTAACATGAGACTGTTACTCTTGCTAATATGTTCTGACTTGGTGTATTAAAAATATATACATTTGAGAGGGTGGAGGCTGAGCTTACGAGAGCCAAGGGCACTCAGGCCCTGCTTGGAATCCTTCTTCCCCCAGCGATATTGCATATCAAATAAAAATAATAGGATGAAAATTCATTGACTTAATTTTCTTCCCAAATGTCTAAGCGGTTTTCAGACTTAGTAATCATAGTTATGTACTTATGTTAAAAGAAGAACAGCATACACATCATTTAACTGCCACATTTTTTATTTGACTATATCCTTTTGGCATCATCTTCACTAATATTTATTTCTTTCCCATCTCACTTATTTTTACAGTTCATCTTATTATTCATCTTTTAATTCTTTTGAATATGTTGAATTTTAGTCCAGTCAAGAGAGCTGGCAATATATAAATGAGATCCAGGAGGAGAAGAGATTTCTTATTTGTCTGTGAGATTTAAAAGAGATAAAGAGTAGAGTGAAAAGTTCCTCTGAGTATCTTTAGTACTAAGATAACTTTTATTATGGTTAAAATACTTTAGTCCCTTAATATAAGATGTGTTTCATTTTTCACACAGCTGTTCCAACAGATTGTCTGAACAAAACAGGAAAGAAGGTAAGAGGTAGATATTTTAAGTGGAACTCCACTTTAATTATTTCTTAATTAAGAGAATGTTGTTCAATTAAACAAAATCACACTGCGAGAAAATGGGATAAACTGGCTAAAGAGATCAAAACATATAATTGAAAGGGATTTTAGAAGGATATGCCAATACAGATAAAGTGCATCAAAAGAGATTTAAAAGGGACAAGACAGAAGACAAGTTATATCAGGTAGAAAAGTAGTCATTTTGCTTTACTCCTGCTCTGATATTAATTATAAATGGCAGGTCAGCTGTCAGCCAAATAATGTACTTTCCCAGGGACTCAGAACACACTGCCCTCCACCCAGGTCTTTGGTCAGAGTTTTGATTTCGAAGATGACAATACACACACACACAAAAGAATGAATAAAAGAGGATACACAGAAAACTTTCATCTATATTTCCAGCTAAGCCAAACCTGTTTTTTAAAGTTTATTCTCTTGCCATAAGCTGCATGCAAATTTGTCAAAATCATACATGATCAGGCTTTGTTCATTTTGATTTAGTCAAGCCAGAGCTACTTGAATTTTGTGACAGTCTTTGATTTCAGCCTGGTTTTCAGGTACAGTTAGAACCTTATAGGAGAAAAAGAAATCTTGTCATTATTTGTCCTCTCAGAGATGCAAGCCATTCGTCACTTCAGCTAATGATGGAGGCATTTCACCCAGCAATTTGGGGAAATGGTAAAAATGTCATTCTTTTCAGTGAGACTTAATATTGGTTCCATCATTAAGTAGATCTACTGACTGAAGCAATTGTATCTGAGGATCTGATACCTGCACAATAATTTTTTTTTAACCTCAGATTAGCTCTAGCCTTGTCTTGCTGACTTAATGACCAAGAGTAATTCTTCATGCTCCTGGAGTGCAGTTTCACTTTACTTTCACCTGAAAGAAATGCATTTTGTCTGCCCTAAGACCACAGCACACAAAATGGTATAGAGAGATTCACTTCTAAAATACATTTCTCATCTGAACTAAAATACCAATAAAGATATATTATTTGCATCCCATTTGGCATTTAGAAAAGTATGTTAAAAGTATGTTACCCCACTCATAAATTAATTGAAGTATTGTACATTCAATGGTATGCATTTTAGCAAATATAGGCAACAAGTATTTGCCCCAAATCAGAAAAAAAAAAATCATGGAGAGGACAGCTATTCGTAGGAGTGACTCATATTACTACTCAGTCTATTGAAACAATCAAAATTAAATCATATAGTTAAATAAGAGTCATATGCCTTTGAGGGAAGCAGAAGAGGTTAGATATTAATTGTGAAAGCAGAAAACCGTTTGGAGATTGCCCTTGAAAACAAAGTTCAGTATATTTTAATATAGAGGGACTAGTTCATTGCTAGTCACCCCCTGAGGGCAGAACCATGGGATTCAATTCATGAGACTTCTCACAAACAGAGCTTCACAGTGCTCCTGCAGCTACAGTCACCATCCTGTGAAATCTAATGTAGAGAATGCAACTATTCTGATGTAAAACACAAAGAGATTAGTCCAGAAAGCTAATTATTTTGCCAGTGCATTTTTGCTACTAAATTTAAGAACATTTTTTGTTTAATCAGCAGTAAAGACTCAGATGGGGTGTTAGTGCATTAGAATGAACAAATAGAATAATTGTGAAATAATTTCTACAGCTCTATCAGCAAAGCTTCAGTAGAAAAATAGTCATACAGAACCCTAGCATTAGAAAGGACCAATTCAAAACTGGATTATAATCGTGTGTTATGTGCAGTGTCCAGTAAAATGAAATTCTACTCACAGTAGAAAATAGAACAGACAAGCTCCAGTCTTCTGTGGCTTTAATTCTTTTCCCTCCATTCCTTCTTTCAAAGTTCATTGTAAGTGCTAAGCAAACTTTTTCTTTTCTTCCTTTTTTTCTTTTTTTTTAATTATTTTAGACAGCATACTCCAAACCAGTCTTGTTAGGAAAAGTAGGAATCCAAATGATCCTTTTCCTCACATAGCCACAAGATTCATCTCAAACTAGTGAAGGGGTGTGATAGCTAGTTTTCAGCGATGATCCATTAATACTGAAGAATATTTGAAGGGGTGTGCAGCTCTACTCTCCAAACCAGGCAAATATAAAAGAGTGGAAAATAAAGTACTGAAAGGGCCTTCAAATGCTGCTAATGTTACCTGGCAACGAAAGTTAAACACATTCTTCTGTTCTGTTCAATACTCTGAGGGGGGATTTTTAGTTCTTTATCACGATGCTCAAACCAATGCCTCTTAAATACATATTCCTGTCTAAAATGTAGGAAAAAATATTTCAGATTCTATCCTATATCCTCCCTCTTTCTTCATGTTTGGTGGCAAAGAAAGCAAAATAAATCCTCAGAATGTTTCAAATTTTCCACTGTTTCAATATTTTTAGATTGTTTTAACCATGCTTCATGTCCCTAGAAAGAGGAGCTCAAAAAATAAAAAGGGATTGTTAAACATGAAAATTACATATAAGAACTTTTTTGTTGTTCCTTAAATATCTAAACACTTCCTAAGTCTTTGAAGAACGCTTAATTTCAGACTTTAGACAAATGGATATCAGAGAGGGATGTAATGCATGTTGGAATTTGCCATAAGATCCAAGTAAAGTTACTTTAAGTTAAATGGAGATATACCCTGCATCTAACACTTGGTATCTAAGCACAAAATCATATGTATGATATATTTATGTATATATATCCCATTGGGCTATGCAGTATATTTTATATAACAAAATACCTTTGGCCTAATCTCTAACTTCTTATGTGATCCTCAAGAAGCAGGGAAGTATAAATTTAGTTTATAACATTTTGGTTAGAAATGACCAGTGTAGATTTATAATAGGATCCTAGGCTACTTTTGAGTATAAGTCAAAATACTGAAACAAGAACTATCCCAGAGCATTAATCAAAAGTGGGAGGAGGCACAGCAGCGACTAGAAGTGGAAGACCCTTTATGAAAAAGACCTATCAATCTTGCTACAAAAGATTTTGAATGCTGACAGAGAAGACTTTCTATTTTTGTTAAGCTAGGTGACATGATTGTCATCAAATCAAAACAGTAGTTAGGTGGGTTGGCTCAGTCTGACATGCCAACTACAGAGCAAATACTGCACAGCACACAGAGCAACTAAGAAAACAGATAGAAATGGAAGTTTCATTTGTCTGAAGATATAACAACTCCCAAACAAGTACATCCCCAAATTTCTTTCCTAAATATAAGGTAAATATACCTACTTCAACAGATGTTTCAGAAAAGACTACTGTGCAACTATTTTTGTCAATAAAGTTTGAATATCTTTGAAAATACAACTATTGAACTATTCTGTACTATGTAGGTGTAAAAGTATTTCCTTCTCATTTGCACAAGTAGAAACAAAATTTGTTAATGCTTTCGCAGTAGAATCACACAGCAGTGTGATCATTCAGCATGTCAGAGATCAGCCAGCATGTGGGAACTTAGTTTCTGTAGTTTTGCTTCTATATTTTACTTTTAAGCAAAAATATCAAAAAAGGACTCTTTATGCAGAATCATTCTTTACTAGGTCCTATTTCACTCGGAGGGAGACTGAGATTTCAACAAATGGCTTATTTTCCAGGGCTAAAACCCGGCATCCTCTGGAGCAACCCCCCATTTCTGGCATTGGATTGCCAGAAAAAAAAAAGGAGAGCTTGCTCTTTTCTGCTTTGGTCTCAGATCTAGGAGAGTAGCCATCATCTTCTTTGGCAATTCCTATTGTGTTTGGGGAGACTAAAGAGTAATTCAGTAATCTATTAGTCCCTAGGATCATGAATAAAGTAATTGTTTTGCTGCTGGTCACAGCAAAACCTAGAGCCCCCAGGCCTGCCGATGCCCAGTCCCATACACAGGAAGGAGCTGCTGCAAAGCCAGTGCAGCTCTCTGTCTCTATTCCAAAGCTCTCCTTTCACTAATAGACATTTAGCTACTTAATTAGGAAGCTTTGGGTTGATGCTCTGTTTCCTTCCTTCCTTTTTTTTTCCTTTTTCCCCGAGAAGGGCAACTTGAGAACTAGGATCTGATTACTGAAGTGCAACTGGTATATTTGACTGACAGAGAAGCAGCTAACTTTTTGTTTTAGGAGTTTATCCCAGATGCAGGATTACAAATTTGGAAAAAAAAAAAAAAAGTTATTTTTTTATGTTTTTTATTTTTTTTTTAATTTTAGCTTAGTTTGATAAAAATGTGATTATTTCCATATATTAAATATTGCCTTTTAAAGAGCATTATTGCATAATATTTCCTCATACTTCATGAATTAAAGTAAAAAGAAAAAAAGAAAAATTAAAGCTAGCTTCTTTTTCTGAAACAAAGTAACCAGTGGATGAATATACAGATGGGTTCTACTCTACTGGGGCTACATTTTCCTTTGAGCAGAGTAATATGTTCTGCTTATGCTATTTCAACCACATAGATTTATACATTTTGCATTTTAAGATAATATATGGAACTTAATTTTGTTATGCAAAATGTGTGCCTAAAGTAAAGTACTTTTATTCTAAATTGTGAAAGTAAAATGCATTGAATTTGCATAACATTTACCAAAGTTAAATTTAAGAGCAGCTCTGCATAGCACAGGTATATGCAGAAAAAAAAATCTTCAAGCTTCATTTTAAATATAAGTAGGTCACAAGCCAGGAACTGAAAACGTCCACCAAATTTTTCTGCAGAGGTCTATGTGGTTGACAGTGTCTGGATATGCATGCTGCTGGAACAGAAATTTTAAAGTGACTTGGAAGAAATCCATACAGAAAGGTACCCTGCTTAAAGAACATAAATAAATGTTAGTTCTCTCGCATGACTACAGCCTTTTGCTTTATATACCTGGAAAAACATACCATATTTACTAGGCTATCTATAGAGTCCACAGCCCTGCACACTGCAGGGTCTATAAAACACTACAAAACAGAGTTACTCATTATACAGTAGATTTGCATTTGAACTTGCCAAAGACTATAGAGAAGGTGGCCAGAAAAAAATAAAATCTAAGAAGCAAAACCTAAAACATGGAGTGAAATGCATTTAGCTGCTTCTTTTGTGCTTATCTTCACTTACCTGGCCTCGAAGCCTGGCCCTAATTAAATAGATGTGCTACTCTCTTCATATATTTTACTGTCTTGCTATGTGTCAGCGCTGCCATCCTAGCTGATGCCCAATTCATCTATTCCTACTTTTTCTTTTCCATCACTTCTGTAATTATCAGCCATGAAAGACATATAGACATTTCCATTATCAGTGAGATTTCTGTGAATATCTTTGCAAAAGGGGTGAGAAGTGAAAAGACTGATAGCTATTGAGCTGTCTTTATCCTGAAGCTGCTTAAAATATAGACCTAATATATTTCCCTGAGAAAAATGAAATTCATTTTTATCTTCACTTTTATAAACCTGTGTCAAACAAGATTCCTTGCTTGTATACCTACAATTCCCTGGTACTTACTATAAGTGAAATGCAGTTCAGCCAAATCAATTATTTTAAAACTAAATTAGAATAATTGTTAGAATTAAGCCTACCAGAAAAAGTAAGGAAATATATCATTATAAAATCTGCAGTAATATCTCACAAGACCTTTAATTTTTTTCTCACAGTTAAAACCATGCAACAAATTCACAAACATTTCTGAAAAGAGAAATGCTTGGCAGGAGGGCTGTGTGAATAGGATAGCTAACCTACTAGAAGATTTTCATATGTTTGACATTGCTAATGTCATTCTGCTAAAAACCTGAAACAACACAGCATCTGCTTGAGAAGACCATTCTTGGGTTTCAACAGTGAAAAGTGGATAATAAACAGGTTTCTGAACTCTAGAATTCAGGCTGCCTGATTCCTACGGATTTATGTCTCTTAGCTGTTTGCCTATTTATCTGCATTATCCTGAGGTTTTCTGTGACATAAATATAGAAATACACTGTCCTCCCATGCAGTATTCTGGCAGTAATCTGCATACTGCCATGTTTGACTGAAAAAAAAATCCAGCCACTGCAAATCCTCACTTATTTTTTATAAAATACATGCAAATTGAATTAGCCACAAGACTTTTAATCCCTTGTTAAATCTGTGCAAGGCAGTAAATAATTGTGTAAATTAAAATTGGTCAAATGCACAGATTGCAGTGCTTAAAGGGGCATAAAGAAAAGGATCAAAACTGAAAAGTGAGACTGTAGATATAACTGAAATTCCTCTGAACTCAGTAGGTTTTGAAAGTACTTTTATTGGAAAAAGAAGCAAATAAAAAGGCAAGGAAGGGAATGGAAAAAGGAACAAGCAGATACAAGAAAAATCAGAAAGAATGGCAGGAAGAAAATGAGAACATTACTTGCATTCATCAGGATCATTTACATTTTACAGGGCATTTAAATTCTCTAAATAACCTCATATCCTGACAGATCAGATTTCATCAAGATTAAAAAAAATGTGTTGATCCTATTTGAATACAATGTCATCATGTAGGAGAACCTATGGTTTATTACTTTGAGAAAAATCTCTTTACATGCAGCCTTACGTGTATGGAAAGTGCATGTTATTTAGCTATCTACAGTGGTACAGATTCTTTATAGGATCATATAGCACTCCATTCTGGTAACAGTCTTTCCAGTTTTTATAATCAAGTAGCAAGCCTCTCACCTGTATTAATAGAATCCTCTGGGACAAAGAACAGGATTATATGATAATTGCAATACTAGGTACATGTTATTCTTTGTTTTTAGTTCACTTCTAGCAGCATAACTATCCAATGCTCTCTTGTACAGTTAAATGTTAGGGTGTCAGTTTTTCAGTCTAACAAGTCCTGTTTTGTTTATCATCACGTTTATTCTACCTCTCGAGAATGTAGAAATGTGTCAAGTAAGGTTTTTATTTTTATCACAATAACAAAACCAAAGTGTATAGCTGTATATATTGATTCAAACTTCAGATGCATGTGTATGAGAATCTACACATTCAACTTTTATACAATTTTCTCTATGCTCACCAAAACAAATGTCAATGTTGCATGAAAAGCACAAAGGCAGGAGCAAGGATATTAAGGAATTCTGGTTCCTTCCTATCTGCTACTTCTGGATGGGGGAGGATCTTATTTTTCTGGAAGGGTAAATAAAAAAAATCAGTATATTGTGAAAAAATGCACACAGCTGTAGCTTCATGATAGTCATTTAAATCAGCAGACTTGGAAAATTTAATAGGTCTCAGTACTAAGAGACTGTAAGAATCTGTGGACTGTAATAACTTAAAAAGTTATCAATTGGCCTGGCCTGAATTTATAAATAAAAGGTAGGCCTTTGAGTTCAAAACAACTGCAGTCTTTGAGAATGATTCTACTACCTCCTTTATTGTTTTCTTCATCATTAATCAAGGCTAGACACAAGCCTTTCTTGGTAGTGTCTTTGACACAATAGCTCAGGAAATAGACATTAACTAAATTCATTCTGTATGTCTTCAAAAATCATTTATAAGTACTAGAAGTTAAGAAAATAAACTCCGTGGTTATAACATTTTACTAAGGATTTTACATAGATTCAGTTATCAGTCATATATTATGTTCCTCCTTGATCTCTACTTTGGATTTTTTTTGAATAAATCAGCATATTTTCATTCATGTAAATAATTCTTGAGTTTGTGATTTGAAGTCAAAAGAGTGTTTTGCAGATTTGCTAAAGAACTGAGTCCTAACAAGTTTCTCAGTGTTATGCTGAGTTCATGAAAACTTACTGAAAATTTTCTGCCTATTATTTTTCTCAGTAGGACAGAAAGATTTTCAAATAGATAAATATCTTTGAATAAATAATAAAATATAATGAATTTGGGCGTTCTTGTTGGATTATGTAAAGAAGCCCTAAACCATTAGGTTTTCTAGATCGCTCTTCATGCATTTGTCAAATTTTCCTGTGAAAAACCACTCCAGCTACTGCTCATACTAATTGGTGAACACCACACTGTCCAAAACAGGGCACAGTCCCTGAGTTTGGCATGACTCCTGCTCTCATCACACAGATGCGGCTAACGAGAAAAGGTCAGACAAGGTGCGGTAAGTACTGTGGGTCACATGTTCCAGAGAGGGTTCAGGCAGGGTCCTGGCGTGATGCGAGGAGCAACCGCTCTGATCCTGCTACTGCAGGAGACCCACAGCCCAAGTGGGGAATCAACTGCCATGGCTCCTCTCAAAGAAGGCAGCACTTCTACCTGCTGGTAAAAAAAAAAAAAAAAAAAAAACAAAAACTGCTCTGGCCAGTTCTTGTTTGGCCTGAACTGTTTTACCTCATTCTAATGATAAGATGGAACATTACTGTGGGTTTAGTTGTAAGGAAAAGCTAAAAGATAATTTCATTTTATATGTAAAATTTTAAGATCTAGCTAATATTTTCCAACTAATAAACAACAACAAAAAAAAAAAAAAAAAAAAAAGACCCAAGGCTTTCTATGTAGTCCGTGATGCATGCTCATGAATACTCTTTGAATATTCCATGGTATATGAATCCATAAGTACTCATTAAGTAAAAATCTGCTCTTGCAAATGCCCAAGATAGAAATTCACATTGCTAACTTATTATTTGTAATTTACTATGCCATTATTTAAGCAATTTGGCATGTCTTCACTTATTATTTCACCGTTTAGCACCTGCCTGTATTTTGTGTGCTTTTTACTTTTAAGTCAACTTTAGTAAGTGACACAGTAAATACTATGAGAACAGTCATGATCTACCAGTAAAATGCAGAACTGAAAACAGAGATACGTTTTTGGTGGAATGGAATTCAGTTCACTAAGCACAGAACAAACTTTTAAGCTTACTTTTTCACCTCTTAAAAAGTCTCTGGTAAGCTTAGTTTTATGCTGAATTTTAGCCAAAGATTCTATCTGAGAGTTATGTTTCTTGCCTCCTATACAGGTGAAATAATGACTGGGCACAAATGAAAGAGTAATTGTAACTTTTCCCCTCCTTCATGCGTGGTTGTTACTTTGGAAAAGATTTTCAAGAGATGGCATAATGTAAGTGCAGACTACTGGGCTAGAGAAAAACAGTTCTATATTATCATGAAAGTCTAAAAGATTCCTCACAAATGAGTATATAAAGACAGTCTGTATTATTAGCCTTGAAAGTACTTTGAAGCCTAGTTAATTGTAGCTAAAAACAAAAATTTCACAGTCGGTAAAATTACTGATGCAATGTATATCAAAAAACCCTGAATGACAGTCAGAAGATGGATTGTTTTCACAGTTTTGCCTATTTTTATCTAAATGAGTGAAGAAAAAAAAGTAAAGAAAAAAGAAAAGATTAACTAAAGGACAAAAGGGAAGAAAGGAGTTATATAAGGAGTTAATTATAATAAATAATTACTTTTAAACCTTAGCACACTTCAAAAGACACTTTATTTATCAATGATAAACCTGCTATGGCTTTTTTGCCCTTTTGAATGCTTCATTTTACTTTTTTTTCTGTGCCACCCAGAAAACTGGAGAAAAAACAAAACTTACTTTTCTCCTTCCCCTCTAATTTGATATTTAGAGTGGCACATACTTAAAAGTCCAACTTGAATTGGGCAAAATTAGACTTCAGGACACTTTAATGTAGCTTTGAACTCTCTACAGCTGTCTAATTTTAGCCCTGTTTTGATACAGTCTATTGGGGGAAGAGTCAAGAGGGAGACAAAATGGAAAATATTAGAAGTTTCAAGGAGTGAGATCTGCTTTTAAACATGCCGTTTCTACTGCTGATTTCAGTAAGTGCTACTGTGTAGGGATTTTCAATCACATCCTGTTATCTTCCATTTAAAAAGTGATTAAAGGTAAGTGCAGTCCCAAGCATAGACTACAGAATCTCAAAGGTAACCTCCACTTGCACTTAATGCAAGCTGTCTTTTGTGCTTCCTATGCCCAACACTCATTTGGTTTGAACTGTAATGTTGTGGCACCATATGCTAATATGATAACTTTGTGTTGAAAACAGCATAATGGAAAAATGAACTTGCTAAATTCATGCTTGATTACTGCACAGTTTAGGCTGTGATTGGGAGGCATTGCAATTTTAATTCTACTACACTACAGATGAGCATTAATAATATACTTATGTAATTGCATGTGTTCCCTTAATCAGAGCTGGGAAAATGGATAGTTCAGTAAATCAGTTTTGGTTTTAGATCCTTTAGATTTGAAAATTTCTATACATTATTACAGACCTAAACCAAATTATGAAGCATTAGACTATAAGGGAAAACACCAACTGCTTAAAATGTCCATCACTGAGGTGACCAAATTCTGATACATTAAACTAGTAGATTTTGAGCAATTAACTGTTATCTCACAAATAACACCATCAAAGTAACTCTGTCATGTCTGTCTCCCTGGGTAAAGGCTAAAACTGTCACAAGTCACCAAAAGAATCTCTGTATCACTCTTGGAGCCACTGGCACTTTCAAACCAAATTCATGAATAGGACAATCCAATGAATTGACAAATCCTAACAGCTTAGACGACAAGCAGTCTACAGTCCCTAGGTTTCTCTAACTTGCATCAGTTTGGATGCAAGGAATATCTGCCTCCAAAAGAACAAATAGTGGAAGAAATGACTTCTCTCCATCACTTGGTATCAAATACAGCTGTCTAGACATGTTGTCAAGCAGTTAGAAACAGAATTAAGTTGTTATGAAGAGGTTCCCTGAGTAATGTTTGTTTGGCAATGGTTTTATATGTCTGGGTCCTTGTCTTGACTACAAGAAAATCAAGCTCTATCTTGAAACCCTCTAACTATTTATATGGTCAGCAGCATGAGATGATATCCTGTATCTTGCTTTTTTTTTTTTTTCTTTTTTTCTCCTTTTTTTATCTAGCATTTACAAACACATAGTCTGTCCTTGTGCTTATATTATTAAGTAAATCACAATATTCCTTTACAAATTTAGCTATTGTGTTTTCAAAATGCCTTTTAGATACACCTTTAATTTAACATGTATGAAAATTCTTCTGTATGCCAGCTGGATTTTAGCTGACCATTAGAAACATAATTATTGTGAGTTACCCATAACATACATGCATATTTTTAATAATGTTCTCTCACCTTTCATAATAAATATATTTAAGAAAACAGTTACTATTTAATGAACATAGAGTAGCTCTCTATTTAGCCTACATTTTAATGTGTTTTGTATTTAAATAGGAAGAGATTTTTTTCTACCTTCCTTAAAGTTACAAATGCCTAAATTGTGAGTAGTGGACTATTAACTTTGTCCTTCACAACGCATATCTTGCTTTTCAGTCACTTAGCTTTTGAGACCCAGTGAAAATGTTATTGTGCAGTGGAGCACTTTGCAGTGGTTATGCTTAAAATAAATTTAAAATGTGAACACACTTTTTCTGGAGACGAGACTCACTATCGATTCCCTCAGTGGCTTTCTAACCAGGGCTTAGAAATGAAGTAATTATCTACTGTGTGTGGAAATGAACTGAAAAACACCATGGTTCACCAGCTACCTGAATTACTACAGCTCACTATATCTCCAGCTACAGTACTTCCATTCGGTGTATTTTGTTTTATTTCAGTGTTCATTTTAACAAGATTAAGGTTGGTTACCGTAACACCTATCTCAGGTGTTATTGATTGTGAATCCTACTTTCCTCCTATGGAATTGAGGATTACCATAGGCACTGCTGAGCTGCAAAGTGATTCTCCCTTGCCCCGAGCTGCAAGTATTTTTTTTTTGTGCCAACTGGTAGGAAATAAAGCAATCCATCTGCTTAGCAACGCAGGTTGCTCAGAACACACTGTCCTCGCGCTCCACTCACTCCAGGCAGTGCCCACGGAAAGCGCAGCTCAAGTCATGGTCTCTGCTTTGTTGCTGTGAACTGCAACGGGAGTTGAATGAGACTCCTGTACTCCAAGCAGGGAAATGCATACTGCAGCCACAGTTTTAAGGGAGTAGCTTGCAAGCATTCATTGCGGATAACTGCTTCTTGATGCTGTTCTCTTCTTCTGCCAGTTCCTTTCACCACCTCAGACCACTAGCGTAAAAACAGAGTGCTCACTAAGGACATTAATATCAGAGAGGAATTTCTGCTAAACTTCTGCTCAGAGTTTTAGAAATAATGATCATTAGCAGAAACTGCCTAACGGAGAGCTCTGAAGTCTTCTGCTGATCAGGCTTCATCTCTTCTTCCAAATACCATTTTTCTTTGGTATTTGGATCTTTGGATAGATCCAAATAGCAAATAACAATGGACATATTTCTTTGGATCTCTGTTCATTTGCATCTATGATTCTGGGATCCAAAAGAGAGAAAAAAAATCATAATTTATTCCAAAATCAGAAAAGAATAAAGTATAGTAGCTAAAATGAAATAAAAACTTCTCTCCCAAACAAGTAGTCCTTAATTAAAACTGAATGCTTATGGGGAATTTTTGCATAACTGCCCCATAATCTTGTGGTAATGACTACTTCTTGGAGGTACCTTTCCTCTTCTGTGACTAGAAGCACAAAAAAATTAACCGAAACAAAACCCAATATCGTAGCTATGAACCAATACAAGTGTTATGTAAGCTGAACTGGGTGGGTAAAATTTGAATTATATACACACATAATACAGGAAACATAAATGACTTTCTCCTTGTGAGACCTGGACATTAATGCAAAGGAAAAGCATGGTGCAATGTTAAAATATTTATAGAATAATATGACAGTCACTTGTCTTCCACTATAGCAAACACAGGTTTGCTGTAATGGACTCTTAATAAATGCTTAGAACTGCTAAATGATGGGCATAAATCTATAGCTGGGTTTGGGGGATTTATTCTTACTCACTTAAAGAACTATTATGCCTGAAATGTTAATATTTTCAATTAAGGAATGGCAGTCTCAGCTGCTTACATATGATTATGCAGTTTGCATAAGTAAAATGTGAAAATTATGTTTAATTAGAAAAAAAAACTAACAACTTACTTCTCTGTTAAGTTAGGATCTAGAGCAAAGATTAATTAACTCATAGGACTTTTTCCCTGACTAGTTTTCAGGGACTTGTGGGAAGACTGCTTGGAATCATGTAATAAGACAAAATCTTATCCACTTTAATTCTGCCTCTGAAGAAATTCTTGAAAATATGGCCAACTGGCCTTAAACCAATTATCTCCCTCTGAAGGAAATATTTTCCCCATTTCCCTGAAATGGATTCTGGGGCTTCTTCACTCTCTGCTTTATTTATGTGTGACAGAAGCAGCACTGTGCCCCTCTCGGTGAGGCTACAGCACTCAAGTCACTAAGGTAAGAAAGACCTAGGATTCTCCTGTTGTTGCCCAGCCCTTGTGAGATGTATCATCTCTCTCCTATGAGAGAAGCTTTTCTCAGCTTCAGGTGTGTTTTGTAGGGCTGGAATTATATTTGTCCAACTAGTAGTAACAAAAAAAAAAAAAAAAAAAAAAAAAAAGCAAAGATAATAGTAACAATAAAGAAAAAGTGTAGGAAATTGAGAACAGAAGTAAATAGGATTATGCACAACTCATTTTCTTTATAACGTGAAGACCAGGTTGAAGCCTCCCTCATTTAATAACTTCAATGCTATTTCCCTTCATATGGCTAGTTAAGCAAATCATCTTGGGAAAAAAAATCCTGTAAAATTTAATACCTTTACTAGAGAAAGCCAGCATTTAAAATCAATGGATATATAAGGAAAGAAAAATAAAGACTGTAAAGCATATCAGATTCAACAGGACTTAGTAAAAAAAGTGACTGAACTTCACAAAAGCCAAACTATGGTTACTAAAGGAAAATGCATTGGCACTAGTGTATTCCCAAAGCATCTCCAATAATAACTGCTTATGTGTGATAAAAAGAGAATGCTAAATAAGCACACACAAAATCCCACTCCATGTCTCTGGGTAGTTCACCATATACCCTAAGTTTCTGCTGCATGAATGTCCTATGTAGATGTGGCATTGAGCCTTACCTGTCTTCAGCAAAACAAATTCATTACAGCTTAATATTGCTCAGAGCGGTTCAACCACCTATTGAGTCAGTTCCTGCTGTTTCAACTATGCAAGAACAGATTGTCTTTAATCTAGAGTTTTCACAGAAGCTGACTGGTTATAAACTGAATGGTCACAATGACCACCGATGTTTTTACAAAGCTTCCCTCTCTCAATTCTTAAGAAAAGCTGGACCACCAAAATAGCTAGAGCTGGGAAATTAATAATTTAAAAAGTGCATGAGGAATGTACTAGAAATTTGACAAGGAATATCTTGAATAATTTATCTGATGAATATCATTTGACTATCTACAGAGTTGTTCAAGTAATGAAGAAAGCTATTTCAAAATCATTACTGTGAGTGTCTGCAGATTTCAGCCGAATGTATAATACATCCTGTTGCCGAAGGTTGTATTCCCAAATTTAGGTCAGGCTTCTAAACACACCATTCGGCTCTCACACCAAGGCAGCTTGGTTTCCAGATATGTCTAACAGCATTAGTGTCCACTGATACTCCAAGTTGTGACTAACTATGCAGGATCTGCAAACTGAACGCAGTTTGGATGAAGTTTTTACTATGTCTGTCCCACTTTAACTTAGTAATGCAAACCACACGGAACAGCTCCCATATCTCCTAAGACTTTTTTATTTTTTATGTTATTTCTAGTTAGCTGTAACTTCTTAATTCTTCCTTTAAAAGCCTAAACTGCACTTTGGGTTCAAGCTGCCTTTCTACTGAGATTACTGAAATGCTGGCACACTCAATTTCTTTCTATTAAACATATTTTAGTTTGTTTGTATCTCAGCATTGAACAATGTAAACAAAACCAGATATATTGATTTTTGCTCAGTCTCCATCAGTCATTTCATGTGTGTTTGTTACTTTGTAAGGTTGCATATGCATCCATACAATTCTACAGCCTATATCTCCTTCTCCTATGGAATTGCTCTTCCTTATCCATTGTAATCCTGCAGGAGAAGCAATAAAAGATGAGACAGTAATAGCAGGTGCAGCAGGGCTCACATCTGACTCTTGTGAAGCTAAAGGAAATCTTGCAGCCTTCCCACAGCTCAGCCAGATGTGTGAGATCCCTCCAAGGTGCAGCAATGAGATGAAGTGTGACTGTGACAAGAGACACATCATATTTGGCACTGACAAGTCTCAGTGGCATCTAATTAGCTCCCAGCTTGGAGCACCTTACCAAACACTCTTACTGCTGGCTGGGAATTAACCTCCTTAAGGAAAGGCCATTTTCTAGATCAACAAATCCTCCTTCATGGTTTATTATTGAGACTGGTAAAGTTTCCCAATCTCCTGCAGAATGCAGTATAATACCTTAACATACATTTCTTACTCAGAAACTTTCACAAGTGCTCTTACAGCCTCTATAAAAGTGATTCTCCACATTTTTACCACAGGGCAAAATTTTCTTGTGCATTTATACTCAGTGAGGAACAGAACTTGCAAGATTTCACTCTCCGTATCTGATCATCTTTCAGACTATAACAAAGAGAATGAGAAGTGAGATTATGGTTGACTCATATGTTTTAACCCAATATTAATTACAAACATAATGAGAAGATCAGGCAACAAGTAACTTGGTTAGACAGGTAAAAGCTAGGAGAAAATACATCTTTAATGGCCAGAGGCCATAAATTGTCACACTTGTGCACTGAATGGCTGTGGCTGCATAGCTGGCTGAATAAGGAAAATAAAATGACATAAACATTAACTCAATCCCCAGGAATTCTTGCAGCTTAGCTGTTTGTTCCTTACCATGTGAGAATCTACTCAGTGGGTAACACATGTGATATTAGATAATGGTACAGAGGCTGCTATCAATTATTGCTTCTGGTTAGTTACTTTTGGCTAAGAACAGCACAAAAACTTTTGAAAGTCAAGAATTCTGCCAGTATCACAGAGCAGTAAGTCCAGAATTGTGAATTTGGGACCACAGTTATTCAAATTTACTGTTTTTAATTTTAAAGACTTTTAAAGTCTTTGCATCCACAACTAAGTATATTATCTTCTGACACGATCAGTCCTGCAACTGTGCATCACAAATCTTTGTTTATGTGACAGCTAGTCACATAAGTAGTAGCAATAAAAACTAGGCCTTATGGCAAGAATGACTATGTCCTTCATGTTCCCTACAAGTTCACCACTTTGGTGTCTCAAGAACCTTTTTCTAAGGCTAAGGCTAGGGAAGTAAAAGGCTGCAAAATCCTAAAGCCTAGGCCTAAGGCAGTCCAGACCTCCAGTGCTTCCAAGACTCAGAGCTTCTTGGGCAAGATACTCTTCAGCTGGAAGGTACAGCTTTGGCAGCTCTGTTTCCTCACAAAGAAGCCTCCAAAAGTACTCCTTTCTGCCAAGAGGGAGCCAAATGACATTCAAAGCAGCCAAAACCTCTCTAGACAGGAATGCCTCTGTCCACCAGCAGTGATGAGCAGCCCTACTTCTTCATGAGGTATTTTCTTTCAGTGCCTTGCAAAGTACCTTCATCTGCAGAAGGTCTTACCGAGTTCAGTAAAGAGAGATCCAGAAAAGGGACTCATGTTTAAATTCATATTCTATTTCATGCTTACTTTGATTTACACTTAGTGTGTTTAGTATGCAGTTGAAATTACACTGTAGTCTAAACCTTTGTTTAAATCTAGTATTCCATTAACTAAAGTTGACAATAATAAACAGCCATATTTATACAGTAAAGACAAATAGTGCAGTGGTTGTTGTATATGCTTTTCTGGGCCATGAGGGTTATGTAGCGAACATTCTCCCCAGATCTACACTGACAACATCGATAATAAAAATAAAACAAAACAAAAACCTAAGCTTCTAAACTAGAATGGTAAGTTCTGATGTAAACACTTTGCCATCTTAACAGTAGGGAGTAAAAGGGTCCTCTAGAAAGGATGTAGAGTAGTGTGAAAGGAAGTTTACTTCTCAAGCATCTTGTTCAAATAATAGACATTAACATTATGGAGAACACTTGGAAAAGTCCTTCAAAGTCTGCAAGAACAAAAAGACTGTAGAAATAAATCTCATAGCCTGGCCTGACAAACAAGGTTTAACTCATTTCATAACATAATATTAATTAATTAACGCTCATGCCATGAGAAACATCCAAAATAGATGAGTTAGAGAGTAGAAAAAAAGCCTACATTTTTTTCTGAAATTATAATCTTGCTTCTGTACATGTTAGAAATTGGCTTTTCAACGATGAGTATAAGTAGGCAGGCTTGGAATCATCTGGGTATTCATCCGGAATACCCTGTAGGAATTGAAGACTTCTTCCTTGCTACCCTTCAAAAAACAACCAGTACATGCTTGCTGCAAATGATGGTCACAGCTCTCAGATGCTCCAAGAAAGGAGGAGGAAAAGCAGCTTTGCAGTATTCCTGTGTTCCTGCAGCAAGTTCTACTCTGGAAAGCAGAAGAAACCACATTCCCTAGGTTCAATAACTTCCCTTCATCCTGACACATCCTTTACCTTATCTTATGAGATGATCTAGAGGACCTAAACAACATATTTTGACAGTCAAGAAAGCCATATGCTCATGGCTGCTTTTCAAGAAGCGATTTGTAACCATGTTCAACCCTGTTTTCAGATTCCAAATGGTATTAATGAGGCATCAATTTACTTCAAATTTTTCCTCCTTCAGTTTTTGTCCATATAGTGAATATTTAGCTCAGTAAGACTTAACTAAGTATACAAGGTGATTTTGCAGCAAGTTTGAAAAAGTGTAACTTTCTTTTTTTTTGTCAGAATTTGCTGTTTTGTTGAATTGGAAATAAGCTGCAGAGCTACTTCAACTCTGCCAAAGTGCTAAGGGAGTTTTCCAGGCAGCAACTGGTTTCCTGAGAATTTAGCCAAACAGTTCCTGAGGAGACAGATCAACTGTTCCTGAGGCTTCAGTGTTTCATGGCTCTGGGGAAAACCATCAGGTGGACTGTTTCTGAGCTCATGACAGAGGACTCCCACATATCTATTTCCTTTCAGGGAGATTTGAAAAGGAAGATTTTTATACCAAATGAAAGGAAAAATAAAAACAATTATTTTAGTGCTGAAATACTCTGCAAAATGGAACTATCTTTCCATATACTAGTTTTAGTTCTGCTCTCCTACCATTTTCATTTATAATTATCTACACGGTAAAAAAAAAAAAAAAAAAAAAAAAAAAACTTTTTTAAAGAAAACAAGTTCATAGAGCATTTCATAGCTTTTTAGCACTAATTTTTATAACTCAGTCCTCAGAGAATGACTGTCAGGAAAAAAAAAAATAAAAGGAATAGGATAGGAATCTTTACAGATGCTTCAATATGCAAATAAACAGAGTAATACCAGCCATTGCTCTCAGTGGATTCTGAGAGCATCAGCATTCACCTGCAGATAGGCACTCCCTTGGGATTTAGGTAATGCAGTGTACAACATGGATGATTGGGTTTGTCGACAATAGTCATTTCTCTATGAAGCTTATCATCATGCAGTGCAGTATCTTGAAAGGCAGAAACCAAGGGGAGCAGAGAAGCTCCCTCCAGATGTATGGTGGGTAACTGTTATAGAGTAATCGCTAAGAGGAAGGTAAACAGAAGATATATGATTTTGGGAAATTATATCCTAGCAAGTGACATCCTATCAATTTTTCAGTCAGGATGTTATGGTAGTCTGGAGCCACATATTCTACCTTACCTTAAGTGTTACACATTAAACCTGTTGCAAGTTATTATGAGAAGAAATGGAAATAGAAAAGTACAGGCAGGAGTCTCCAAGCCTTCCCCTCCCTGTCTAACTTTCAGCCCTAACCACAGCATTGAGAGGTGTAAATGGCTCTGCAAATGTCACATGGCATCAGCATTGCCACCAAACGGGTACTCAGTGCAGTATCAAACTGTGAATTCTGTCCCTTGCTTTTCATTGACACATTCAGCGACCCCTCTTTTCCTTCACATTTCCTTCTGTAACATGGGGATGTTAACAGTTTTATTCTCTTTTGTATGGCAGCTTGAATTCAGCTATCTAAAAAATATGAAAGTGTGAAGTAATTTTATGAATTATTTCTTTTAAGGGGCTGCTTGCAACTTCTAATAAGTTCTGTATTCACAGTATTATGAATATATAGAAAAATATATGTTGTAATAGTTTTATTAAACATAAGCTTTATGAAAAGGAGGTAGGAGTACCACAAAGTAGTTGGTAGCTTTCCAAAGTAGCCAACCATGGTGTAAACTGATGTGGAAACAAGATTATCATTCAACAACTATTTTACTGCATAAAATCTTTAATATCAATACTTCTTGACAGAAATAAGATCAGGAATTAAGAGCTGCCAATTAGATGACCAGCCAGGTAGAAAACATAGACTCATCTAGCAGTCATAAAAATGAATTTAGAAAATCCTTTAACTAAACTGCAGATTATTTTAACTGGTCATTTCAATCTATGATTAGAGGCACTTCTGGAGAGTGGTAGAAAATCCCCTTTCCCTCCCCTTGCAAAAATATGAATTAGTGAAGGAGGAGAAAAAGAACAGCATAATCTAAAAAATAGAGAAGGAGAAATATTGTTATTATATCATCCTTGCTTTCTTAATAAACTCTCTTGTCCTGACAAATGCTTCTGTGACCTAATTATTCACAATTTCATCACCTGTGACCAGATCCCAATAATACTGTATACATACTCATAAAGTATTAGTCTTATAATCTCTCAAAAAAATCCAACTAATTTCAGGACATATTCTAGGGATGCTGACAATTAATAGTTTACTGACTGCTTTATATGGCTGTAATTTCACAA
Source organism: Crypturellus tataupa (assembly GCA_034781795.1). NCBI lineage: Eukaryota > Metazoa > Chordata > Aves > Tinamiformes > Tinamidae > Crypturellus > Crypturellus tataupa. Next base: position 2,227,912 of record JAWLRI010000950.1, on the reverse strand, counting down.
CAATAGAAATGGCTATAGCTTTGATGTGAGCCTGCCTAGACCCTCTTCTAATATCAGACTCTCTTCAAAAAGTAAGTAGAACACTCCAGGATTTTTAGAACAAAGACAAGCAGAATATCTCATTTTTAAATTTGGAAAACTCAGATCAACTATGTTAGGCTAAAAATAAAAAGAATTTTACACAGTTCTTTCCCCCGCTTACTTGCAAATGTGTCTTGGTTTCTAGACTTTAATTAATTGATGATTTTCTGAACAAAGCTAACTGCCTAATCCCCTTTGACGTCTCTCTGACCCTCACTACAAGCCATCTGCAAGTTTCTTAAGCTGTTCCTCTTTGAGCAACAACAAAAGATCCGTCAAGAAAGGAGCAATTTTCCTGCGTTTCTAGAGAGTTTCACCTCACTGTGGCTTCTTAAAGAAACATAAAATCAAGGACAAGCAAAACATATACCATCTGTCATAACTGATTTTGATATTTTTTTTTTTATTTAAAAGATTACTTTTAATTAGCTCAGTTCTGCAATCCAGTTTCCTGCTCAGCCCACCACAGAGCAGATTTTGCACAGCAAGGCAGTAGGTAGGAGGACAAACTGAGCCATAGGAATTAAAAAGAAAAAAAAAGAAAAAAAAAGACGAAAGAAAGAGTGGTGTAAGATTCACTTATCCTAGTTTCTTCTGAAGCTACTGCTAGGGAGAATGTGCAACTCTCAGAACAATAAACCTACATACCAGAGATCACTGGAAAAGCGTCCCAAGGTGCTTATTTGACCCTCTTCTGAATTCCAGCACAGGAGAACATGAGACACAATCTGCACTAGTGTATTTATTCATAAAAGCCAGTCTTTGGTATCTGTAAAATGTCCCAAATGCATCACAAGCTAGCGCACATCTAGCAGTGGATCCAAGGAAATTTGAAAGTTCACAGTACCAAGAGAAACAACGAAAAGTTCCTTTGTGCTATTCTGACACTACTGTACAATATGCATGTGACAAATACAGCTGTTCCCTCAAAAGTTAGGAACAGTATATGTGAGCGATAAATGTCAGTTACACACACTTTAGAAAACTTTTAACTCAGATGTCACTTAGGAGACGTCATTTAGCAGGAACTTTGCGGCGCTTATCACCTGCATAATAGAAATACTCTTTTGAGTACCTTGAGCAAATCACCTTAGAACTTAAAGCACATCATGTTCATTAGAAAATATGTAAAAATATGACAGAAAATATTTTGGGATCTACTTAAGAGGCAAACACCAAGTACATCTTGACTTCGAATTAGAAACTTTAGAGAAGCTACAAGCTTTGCTTTGACGAATATTAGTCTAATGTCAAGGTAAGACTTTGGTAAGATTAGTCATCTAGCCAGTCATTTGCTAAGCTTATATCAGGATTTGGTCTTCTTCAAGTAACTGGATCATTATCCCTCGCCTGCTCTGATCTGAGATCAAATGTTGTGATGTCAGTAGATCAGAACCTCTGACTTGCTGAGATAACAATCATTTATTGGAGCAGCATCTTTAGCTTATTTGACTTATTTCAGATCAAAAAGTTGTCAGGCTCATATGGGCTATGCTGATAAATACTGTGTGGGGCTCTGTAAGAGCTATATCTTGCTTGCCTGCTGTCACGTCAAAGCCCACACGGCATCATTGATGCAGCTCCTCTGTCACGCTGAGCTGCTGTGTTGTCTTGGGCATCAGAAGGTCCAGGCTTAACTCCTCTTGATCTCACCATGCAGAAAGTGACATTCTTATCATAAAGCATTAAGGAAAATGAAGTGCTGGGTGAATACCAAGCAGAGCAAACATCTCTACTTTGATAAATACCTTTCTGTCCAAAGCCGTATAAACAGAGTAAACAGTTGTCTGTTAAAACAGTAGGGGCAAAGCCTATTGAACAGTGCTCCTGAGAAAAATAAAACAGAAGTAGACCTTTAGTGATACTTCAAGTGATTGCTGTGCTACTGGCAGTAAAAGCCAGCAATAGATCTATCTGGTTTTCAGACAGATTTTACACATGGAAGGTAACTATATGAGTAATGGCACTGAGGCTGACCTACCTAATAGCTCACACAAGAGCCAAACAAGATTCAGTCCTGTTTTTTTTTTTTTTTGGTTTGTTTGTTTTGTTTTGTTTTGTTTTTTTTCTGTGTGTGTGTCTAGACCAAGCAGATGAAGATGTAAGGCAGAAGAGAAAAGTTGGTATTTTTCTCTGGCAATGTGGGAGTTGATGATATTAGAAGAAAAGGTGCACTTCACTCTTGTTTAAAAGAAGCGAATGACTTTCTTTCAAGCAGCATTAAGAAGACAATGATTAAACTGATTTCACCAAATGGGAAATGTGTTCCATTCACAGACTGCCTAATGTGTGTTGTTATATTTTTTTTTAGTTTTCCTGAATAGCAGCAGGTAGCTATTTTTCTCATTCTATAATATTCATAGGTTTTCAAAACTTCCAGTGCAAATAATAACACCCCAAAGGGATTTGTACTATTACTCTAGTTTCTCAGTTATTATTTGAGATCTTTATTTCTTTACTTAGGTTTTGAGTTAAAACAACCACCTTACACTTGCTTGACTCTTGATAAATAATTTTGTTTTCAAAATTTGAGAAGTCACAGTGCCAGACTACCTTCATTCATTTGTGGACATCTAAAATAATGGTTATACCAAGGACAAAAGAAATTCCAACCTTCTAATTTGCTTTATGTTTGTTGGTGTTCTTTAGTATCTCAAAGGAATAAGTGTTACTATTGCAGCTTTTCAGCCTTCATTTCATTTTCAAGTTTTATAAAGTAGTAATAGCAGAAGAGGTTGTGATATATGGGGAGAAAATAGATTTGACAACAGCCTTCAGCCTTAACTATTTGGATCTTTCCAATGGAAAAATCAAAATTTTGGAGTGTATTTTCTGATTTAAAATCCCCAAGCATTACTAACTTTGTTCATTTGCAAGTTGTGAGCCAAAATGCATAGTGACATTTATGTACCTTTTATCCACATGCTAAAGGAAATTCGTCCTTGGATGACTGGAGAAAGAAAACAGAGGGAAAAATGAACAAACAAAAAATTTTACAGTGTTTCCTATGCAGTCCAGAAGATCTGATATATTTTTCATTGAGATACATCAGCAATAGAGGAAAAAAAAAAACACCTCACAAATGCCTATAATTTAAAGTAGAATCTAAAATAAATTAGGATACTATGAAATTCATAACCCATCATTCTTTCAACTTATCTCTACCATGTGAAAGGGAAAAGCTTTGTTTCTTCTTTCCTAGGACTGTATGATCTCTTTACTTGTTGTTCCTGGAGTTTGGTGCTTGGGGAAAGAAAAAAAACGAAGTCAAGAAGACAAATACTGTAACAAGAAAGACATTGAAGGAGTGTCTCCCATAGTTCACCAATCAAAGTCAAAGCCTTGATGAGATCACTTGATCACTTCTAGCTAATGCAGTTGATGCTCATTATCAAGTGTTTAAAATTACTCTCTTAGCATTCTTTTCTTACAACACTGATTTCAAATCAAAAACGTTTGTGAGGAAAAACTCATCATCTTTATTCTCCAGAACCTATGTTAATGTAAATACTTCAATGAGGTCAATAGATCTATATCTCCTACTTGTAGGACTGAAGGCTGTGAACAATTCAGCACCATTAGCTGGACAGAGTGATATCAAATCAAAAACCTATACAATTCGCTCAGCAGTCAGCACATTGAGCTTGCTTGGCTGATGCCAGAATAAATGTTCTGTGATGTAAGTATAGACCACATCTAACTTGTTGAATTAGTGTCAAAGCATAGGCTTGGGTGGGGTTATTAAACTAGCATTTTTAGCTTTCTGAGTTGATGCCAATTCTCTTCCTTCTGCAGAAAAATCTTAATTTGTGTTAACTTCCTTATCCGGAGTTAGAAAGAGGATAGAAAACTTTGCTGAGCAGTAAAATAATTTCACATTTCCTTAGGTTTAAAAATTCTGGATTATTCCAGGCTAACATCAATGTGATAGTATGTACACCACAGTGATGTTACCATTCTTTGTTGAGCAGAATAGAAATAAAGAAGGAAAACTATCAGTGTTGTTCAAAGAAAAAAAGTAAGAATTGGAAGTCTTTAGAGAAGGAAAAATGTAGTCCAAATGCTTCACTTTGCTTTGCATAACTTCGTAAGAAACTATCCAATGACAGTTCCACTCACCATCCATGCCCTTATTCCAAACACCTATATCCCCAGCACCCATTATGTTTATGGGGAAGAGAAGCAAACTATCTCCTCAGTAACTCTGAAGGACGTCTCTGTAGGACAGCTGAATTACACAAAACAAAATCCAACTGCTTAAATTCTGATGCACAGATCCTCAGGTACTGGCGATGGAAAATTGACATAACAAGCAAAAGCTGGATGGGTAAAGGTTCTCCAGATGCTGCAGGATAAACAGACAACAGTGCCAATTTGGAGAAAATTACAGTTACCTAATAAGAGCCTTGGGTCTCATAAATTGGCCCACATGCTTAGGTCTAAATTATAATATACACCTGCAAGAAAACCTTGGGTCATTCTTTCTTGTATTCAGTAGTCTCTCCTTTGCTCTTACCTCATGGGAGTCATCATCTCAGATAGGCTTGTGTCAAATTCTGGGGTTTGTCACGGATCTCCTGTGTTCCTTGCAACAGAGGATCACCCCTTCACTATTCTGCAATAGTTTTGTGCATTTCTCTTTCTGGGCAGCTGCTGCTACTGCTACCAGCCTCTTCATGCTTCAGCAGTTGCTGTAAAACCAATATTTTCTCTACCAGCTGACACCTCTGGCAGTGAGTCTAAGCCCAAGGGATCTTTCTCTGCTGATGATAGAGAGACAGATCTCTCTGAAGCCAAAAGCAGCAGCCAAAATTCTTGAATCAGTTCCTCACAGCTGCAGTACCAAACTTTTGTGCCACTGACTCTAATTGATTGGTGTTATCAGGAGAGGTTGGAGATAAAAACAATTTTCTATTAATCTATATAGGAACACAATGTTTCTGACCTTGATTACTGACAGCTATTTCACCTTGATTGTCTCCAGGCAAACCATCTGACAACTTTATAGCTGGGTAAATAAGAGCAAAAAAATACTTTTTGAGTGCTTTCATAAATAAAAGCAATTTATTTTACTATAATTCATAACTTTACATATTCCCTTACTTGTAAAAAACATTATTTATATATGTCTGAAAGCATTTGCAAAATTCCACTCAGATCTTTTTCATCAAAGACTGATTTGCTTAATAACTCATACTGAATGCCTGTTGTGACCTCACCAGCAAAGAACTGTACCACGGTACCTGAGCAAGAAGTGTAAATCCAGTCAAGTGAGAGCAACCAGGTTCAACTAAGAATTCAGATCTCCAGGCAAGTCCATCCAGAAGAAACAGATATGGCTGGGAATTCAGTCCCATGGTAGGTAGTAGTCCATGATCAGGCATGTAGCTGAGACAAATATCAAGCAGAGATCAAGGATTAGACCTTAAACTTAAGTGCAGCTCCTGAATGACAGGCTTGACTGTGTTCTCAAACAAACAACTCCTCTGTTACAGAGCTTAAAGGATGGAGAATCACCTATGCTTATGGTTATACAAAGAGAATAGAACAGATACTTGCACTAGTTACTAGCACCTTAGAAGTTTCCTGTCACTTGTGCTTGGAGATAATATTGGCAAGAGAACATGGAAGAGCAAAGGTCAGTAAGAACTGCATAGGCAACAGAAGATGCATCAGGAAAAAAGCTTTGTTCTTTCAGCCATAGTACCAGTATCCTCCACATTTCCTTCTGGTCTTAGGATGCAGGGTTGAAAAAACAATTTATAGGCTCGTTCCACCCTTTCCAGATGGCAAGGGGTTTTCTTTTTCTATTGGGAAAGTTCATGGGTTTTTGGATGTACTGAAATGTTCTCCTTATTTGTGTTCACCACATTGTGAGAGGTTTCCTGAAAGTGGATAGAGGTGCATGGGACACAAAGACACAGAGGGAGGAAGGGAGGCTGGGTAGAGCCTTATCACTTGCAAAGTCTATCATGAAACTATGATGTTTGAAGACTGTGGCCTGCAAAAATGTATATGAAGATTCACAGTAGCAGGGTGCCATCAGAGTCACAATACAATTATTCAATCTCTGCAATTAGTTCCTGAGGAATTAAGAATAAAATTTGTTGCCACTGCTTTCTGTTTATGGCCTCTATTTGAGAAGGATTTACTGCATTTACAAAGATGATGGCCAACTGAAAAAGGCTTACAGGCTTTTTCCATCTCTCAGACTTCTTTGATCCTTAAGCACGCACAAGATACAAACTTGAGTCAGATCCCCAAAGTATTTAGTGTCACATTTCTTTCTCTTCTGAATGGAGTGAAGGGGTTGCTCAGAGAGCTATAAGGATTGAAATTGATTTTGTTTTCTCCTTTCCTTGGTCCCTTGGGAACACAATGATAAACAAAGAAGAAACTCTGAATTCTGATGTTTGCAGTAGGGTAAATAATTAAAAAGTGCTCATTGTACAAGAAGAGTTCTCAAGGTTGCTGCTGATGATAATAGAAACTTGTAATTAGTAGCATTATTTTGTTTTATGGAATGGCTGAATATAACCTATTTGTGGCTTTTAAAATGTTTAGTATTCATTTAAACATGCTAGAATGTTTCAGTTTTGTTTTTGTCTGTGCTTTTCATACAGAAAGTTACAGAAGATACATGAAAGAGCCTTGGAAGGGAAAGAAGCTGTAGTGATTAAGGAGGCAACATAGAAAAAGCAAAACAAAAATATAAAAACCTCAGAATCCCACTGTGGAGCAAGGAGACAAGAGAAAGGAAAATGAATGAATCCTAGGGTAAATAAGCTATATCAAAGCTTGAAAAAGCTGTATTATATAAGAAAAGATCCCTACACGAAAGGGCAGAGATGACAAATAGCTATTTCTCTATGTTTTCTGAGTTCCATTTGTATTTCTTCTACTTCGTCAGGGTGAGTATCCTGATTCTTGTAGCAGAACAAGTAATATGTAACAGGAGGAGGCAGCAGGGAAGCAAACACATGAACTGGCAGTTAATGAGAACAGTTGTTTTATCCAGTAGATTGAGTGATGGGATTAGGACTGTACGGATTGAAGCGTAATACAGATCCATAACCTGGGTGATTGCGTCTTACTATGGGAAGTCCATGAGATACTTCAAAGCTCTTTAAACTGTAACTTCTATATTGGAGGTAAACAGTGACAAGGCACAGTCTACAATATGCATTCTTTCCGGCAAATGGTTTAGAAATTCTGCATGAATTCAGTGAAGCAAAGCAGCAATGGCATGGCACATAACAGTATATTATGTGTGTCTCAGATTCTTAATTAAAAGATTAAAATCTTGAAAAAAACCTCCTTCCTCTGTACACCAAAAATTGCAGGTTGGTTAGAATTTCCTTATATTTATATTTATTTATATTTATATTATTAAAAGCTAATTATTAACAGCCTCAGTTTAATTTTCATGAAACTAGGCTCAAACTTCTCTTACAGTAATTTATTTCCCTTAGTTTTTTGTTTGTGGAGTATTTAAGTGGAGCTTTTGAAGAGACCATTTCAAGAGTGACATGCAACAATACAAGTCTAACAGGTGATAGCAGATGGAATTGCGCTTTCTGCTTTAGGACTTTGAAGTGATTGCTGATGTTGCACTGAATTTGGTTCACAGCATGTTAACCACGATGAAAGTGCTTACTTGTATACAACACATTAAGAGGTCAGAGGAACCTATCTTCACCTCACTCTCAGATCCCAGGTTCAAAGAACTGACACCCACCTTTCTCACCTTCTCTCACAAAGAGCAGTTGACCTAGAACACCGTGGAAAACCAGACTTGCAAACTACTTATCAGAAAAAAAAATAGTGGGACTGAATAGGGACTCCTGAGGTATAGAGACACTGGAGCATCTTTGTTTAAGTGGGGAGGAAGTTGCTCTCTGATAGTATTGCCACTGCTATTGTATTTTTTCTTCTCCCATGTTTGAAATAGCATTCTGGGAAGAGTTGCCAGGTGTTGTTTGGATGAAGATGACACAGCGTGTTATAATGGTGGATCAGCCTGGCATATGTGCATCACATATAATAAAGTTCTACTTGCAAGACCACTGATAATTTGCACAGCGTTTCCAACTTTTTCTCAAGATGAAAGTCAATGGCCAGTCATGGACAAGCACCATGAAATTCTGTAGTCCACCGAGGGCTCACTGTCACAAATTTAGGAATAGCAGTATAAATGGATGATTAAATTAATGATAAAAGTATTAAGAAGCGTTAAACTCGAGAAAATTTAATTCAGTGTTTTCTGTGCTCAGTCCAAAGCATAATATGTACTTGGTTGCTCTGGGCAGAAGGCAAGAAAGACCATTTAATAGCCATTTCAATAGCACACATTTCAAGAGAAATATTTTGATTTGACTTTATTTTTTGTAAAATAGATTGTATCAATGTTTTTTTTTATTATTATTTGGCATTCCTTGTCCTACATTTTTATTATTTTTTTTTCTTTTTTCTCTGTGTTCTTCCATTTTATATTTGTTGATGAAAAGAGGAACATAAAATGTGTTGTCAGATGTTTCCAGAAATCAAAACATAAACAAATAAATAAATAATCGTGATATTTCTTGTTCTTACTGCTATTTATATTTTACACATTTTTATATAGATATATATGTATTCCCCTGCATACTCACAAAAGCACTACACACGTGTATGTAGTGAGAGCACATAGTAAGTACATCACAATACACTATACCAGAGCTGTAATGAGTTTCAGAAAGCATGCAAATTACAAATACTTCTATTTAAAATCTCCACAGTAATTTCACTTTAAGTGAGATTAAGATCCAGTATAAGTATTATGAATGAGACTATTATTCAAGTGGGATGACAGTTCCCATTATAAAGCCTTCACTTTGGTAGCTTATAACTTTGCTGAACTTTAATCTTTCAGGCTGTTTCCTACAAGCAGGACTGGGCTGGAGGCTATGCAGTTCAGAAGGATGGTCTGGTTGTCAGAAATGCAGCCTATCTCCCAAAATATAAATTTTATTCCTTCACAGTATAGGCTTGCTCCTCACCATTAATTTCAAGAGATACTGTGGTGGCTCTGGGCTCAGCCTCTCTTGGCCTAGCAAGTGTGGCAGCAGGACAACAGTCTGGGGTGACACATGAAAGAGGGAGTCAAGCAGAAGCTGCAAGAGAAAAAGGTCCTAGCTCCCATAGTGAGCTCTACTAACAACTTCTCCTTTGCTCCTTCTTCCCATCTCAGATCCCAATGGGAGACCAAAGGAGGAACATGACCATGAAAGCATTCAAGTAGCTAAAGAGAATATAGAGATATAACGCCTTCAGCTGATTTTGGGAAAACAGCTACAGAAGAATGATGTGACACATCTTAGGCGAAACTCATTTATATTTCTCATTAATTGTATACCAGTTCTTCGATGCTAGGATCCTCTTTGCAGAATTCTTGAGTATTTACAGCATCAACTGCTATCAAGGGGCTGTACTGTTAACATGGGACTAACTGAGCCTAAAAAAACTGAAAAGACAACTCCCTTGTGTCTCAGTGGGAAAGCAAAACTGAGAGATACATTTGACAAACACGTTCACATTGCGAAAATACTTGCTGCAAACTTTGGAAGGCTTCCAGATACTACTTTGTTAAGCAACACAGCAACACTAATGAAGATGTTAGTAGTTCTGTCTGCAGATTACAGTAAATAGGCATGACTACACGCAGAACAAAAAACTGAGAACAAAATATTGGCTAATAGTTATAAAAGCATCATCTACTCCATACTCAGCACAGGATAGGGTTCTACTAGATAAAAATAAAACAAAATGAGTGATCCTCGAATTACAGAATTCTGACTAATAAATACACATAGGTGAGTTGAGTATTGTCATTCTTAATTTTTTTATATTTGACTTCATGATCTTAATAACATTATTTTAATACAAATAACTTTGCAGGATGCCTATATGCAGGACGCCTATAATTACACATTGCATACAAGACCAAGTAACCTATGCTTGAGTCTGACATGTAGGAACTTGCAACTAATGCAACTTGTTCAATTACAAAACCTTAAAATATTGCAGGACCAGCTCGGTCTACCCTCTGATATGCTTGAACACAGATACATGCATTTTAGAACCTTAGGCTGGCAGAAAACATAAGCCATAAAATTGAGGTAAGGTAAAGTGAATTATAACATCCTACATTTCTGAGTAATGCATGTTATGATTTCTACATCTTAACATGTGTGAAAATGCAATGTTACCAGCTCCTCAGTAGTCACCCAAACCTATTTTAGTGTTGCTTTCAACACATGGATTTCTTTTCTGACATTCTGTGTGCAAGTGTAGAAGTTTGTTTCCTATCTTATTCCATAATGTATTTTTCCCATTAATTCTCTTGAGATACCTAGGAAAAAGCACTTAACTTTGTTTGTCTTCAGTTTAAATTTTATAAGTTTTTACATAAAGTAAACAAGGCAAAGGATAATCCCTTAAGCTCCAAATAGATGGCAGAGATGGGTTCATAACTATGTCAGGACATATGTCTTTTTCCATTGAGGTTTCTCCTGCTGCTGTAACCCCCAACTCTTTGGCAAGATTTCTTACTTAATACTGTCCATTGATCAATACTGTACATCAATCTATGCTGGACTCCACTCCTCAGCTCTGAAAACTAGGATCATAGCATCTACCTTATTTAAATCATCTCCCTTTCCCTCTCATCTACTGCAGTTCTTCCGAAATTTCAGGCCAAGCCTCCTTTTCTTCCCAGCCTCCCAAGAAATACTCACTTTCCCCAGCCAATATACCCTCCCCTCACAAAACGCACCAGCTGGCCTGGCATTACTCTTCCTTACTCCATGCCGTTCCAGGCCTCATTTTCCAAATCATCTGGATCCCTCTGTCCCCGTCCAAGAGATAGCAGGAACTCTGAAATCTGCCTGTGAGCTGTGTCTTGAGAGAACTGGGAACTGACATCAGCTGCAAATTATCAGTGATCATAGGAAATTATTAGCTCAGAAGTACCTCTGAGTCATTCAGTTCCCTTTCCTGAGCTCAGAGGTCTAATATCATTCAAGATAACCTACTGGGTCCCAAACAGATGTCCATAGAGCTGGCAGATAGGAGACTGGAGAAACTCGCCCTGCTGAAATGGGAAACAGGAGGTTCCCTCAGGGCAACCTAAGTGGCATCAGAAATTGGTGCTGTCTAAATGATGATGCCTTGCTTAAGATTTTTCAGCAGCCACTACTGACTCCTCTGTTCACCAATATCTGGATCTATCTTTTGAGATGTATGTAGGTAATGGTTGTCAGAGAATAAAACTACCTTCAGGGCTTACTGCTTTTTAAAAGGAGATACCTGATGCTAAAATATATATATGGAAGACACTTTTTTTTTTTTTTTTTTTTTAAATCTAGCTACACTTACTCATTCAGAATTAATGATGTACTGTTATCTGAAATATGGACAGTCACCCACATATTTTGTTGACTAAGTTCAAACACATATGTACAAACACACACACACACAAATTTATGTATATATATACAATTATAATCATATATATGCACAAATAAATACATACATACACTTATAAAAATAAGTTAACTTACAAACAGGTAAAGTCAGCCATGAAAGAAGACTGTCAGCAACAGAGAGAAGAGGCAGAGCTTCTAGGCTACAAACCAATAACTGAAATTTTAAACAGATAAATGTGTTGTTAGCTACTTTTCTAGATGCAGTCTCAGGGGATGTTGAGAGGAAACATATGCTGGTTTCTGTAAAGGGGGACTGTTGTTCACTTTAAATGGCAAAACATATCAGCAGAGTTTCTAAATATTGTTTGAAAAGTAATACTTAAAAAATAAGAATATAAAATGAAAATAATTGAATACTGTGACAGCTATAACAACTGCAAAAATAGAGGGATTATGCCTTTGAACACTGACATAACATCGACTATTGTCCATTTAAATTGCATAGGATTGATCACATACTAAAACATCATAGGCATTAACTTTTTTACAGAAGATATTTAGAAGATTTTTTAGAAATACTTAAAAGCATTTCAATTTTTCTGAAATAAAATGATTGCATGACAATTTACCTTAGAAATATGGATCATCTCTTGCTTCCTGTATTAAATATGTTGCAAAGTCCTTTTTGGATGACAAAATATGATTACTTCCAGTGAGTTAGTCACCCTATGTCCTTTGATTATATCTGTCTGCTTTGTTAAATTGTGAATAACATATATTACAACCACATTTGGAAGAAAGTTAGTCCTTATTTTTTTTTTCTTGAAATTGGGTAAACATTGTATTAGTTTTATAAAAGACTGCAGTATCAACTGACTCTTTATTAAATACTTCAATAAGCCTTTAGGATAGTGACATTGTAAATGCCTTAATAGTGTAGAAAAATCAGAATCCACAGTTTTTTTTTTCTCATTTGTTTACATCGGGATTTGAGTTAATGATTTAAATTAGGTTAATTCCAAGACATATCCTACTAGCTGAAAACTCTTTGATTTTAATCTCTCAATCTCCCATGCATCAGAATCTCTTGGAGTAAGGTTTAGTGTCAATTATATTATTTCTATTTATTGAACCATGAACTTCTGTTCTTAGCTTAGTATCAGGATAATATACAGCAGGTCAGATATGGGAATTTTAACTTTCTGAATTCCTTTAAAAAATGTACTTATTTTTCTTGCACAGTGGGGCTGGAAGGAATTATTCTTGGAGTCCACAGTATATTGAAGAATATCATAACATACAATTGAGAAATTCCAATACATATCTGCAAAATCTTTAACGAGGGAAGTGCTTTGCAGAGTCATATTCTGGACAATTTGGGCATTAAAACACTTATGATATTGAGAAATTATAGTGTTCTAGTTCCACAGGTCATTTCAAAAAATACTTTTCCAGACTTATAATCCTGACATAGTTTTATTTGCTTTTGTTATTATAAATTTGTATGTTTAATTTCATTTATTTTATCCAATGTTAGTTCAGAATTGAAAGAGCTAAAAAACAGAAGATGCCCAAATCTAATAATATTCCTTTAACACTGGAAAGAAAGCACTAATTCCAAAAGCTAGTTATCATAAGATTGACAGTACCATAATCAATGGCACCATGTAAACAATAAGAATATCTCATTTGTATTCATAGGTTGATTAAATATCATCAGATCATCAGCTGTATGAGTAATTTAAGAATCACTTATCAACCATATGTATTCTATTTAGCTCTCTACCATTTATAAAGTCCATCCAAAGCTTGAAGCACCAACTGCTATTTTGCTAAAACTAAACTGGCATGCCATGCATTTGCCAGCAGTTCTTGCTATCTTTGAGTTACCTGGATTTGAAGTATGCATATGATCTAGGGCAAGATGTCACCAGTTTCCAATAATCTTTATGTGATCAGCTATCTCAACTCTGAGGCTGCAGCTTCTGACTTCTACTGGAACAACCACAAATATTTCTACAAGTAATATGACAAAATTTGGTTGTAGCCAAGATTTTCTTTAGACTTTAAGTATTTTATTTTACACCAGTCATTAATAGTTTACTATAAGGAGTTAATCTTTTGGAGGACAGATTAGGTCCTTGGAGCAGATCTGTTCTAGAATATATTGTCATAGGACTGAATCCATAAGGGATTCATTTTTTTATCAAAAAAGTTTCCTGCATACATTTTTGTTCCTTTTTTTCTCTAAGGCACAAGACTAAAAATGTGAAGTCTCTAGTAAGATACATTTTCTCCAAATTTGATCAGTTACGCTCAGTGTTGTTTCCAAACTTCTATGAGGTTCTCTCTAAAACTTCCAATTTCAAAATGCGAAACCTCTCCTTTCAAACTCTTATTTGTTACTTTACTTTGGAACAACTTAACTAGATTTTTCCACTTCATAAGGACCACTATACTGCTACATCACCTTAGGGAAATTTGTTTATACCTGTGTCTTATTTCCCTGTCTATCCTTAATGCTGAGGCAGTAGCTTGAACCACATACAGTACTTCACTGACCATGTACATCGCACAAAATCAGTTTTAACTGTGGTATCAGTGTGCTAGCCTCATAAAAATAAAGGATACCCGAAGTCTGCATATCAAATGCGTCACTGTCCTTTCTAGGTGAATTTACTGAGTTATACTACTTGGTCATTCATTTGTAGCAATACTTTCAGAAACTGATTTTGATCCAGGTACATCCATACTGCCTACATGCCACTGAGCATAAGAGATTTGGGTCCTCTTTGGAATCAAAAACCTAAACGTTTGAGACACCCACTTCCAAGACTATATTAAAGAATGTTGGCCATGGCCCGTTTACAACAGAACTATTAAACCCCTCATTTTCTTTGTAACTACTGGGGCCTTTTAATTGATCAGGAAATTCTCTAAAATCAATTTCAAGTTTAACATATTCACTGAAAACCCTGAGATTAAGCAGTCAAAGCATGTTATTCAATGGTTGCCTTCGATGCAGATTCCAGGAGGTGAACATGCACATTCCTTGACCAGACCTTCCTCCTCTTTTTCTGCTACAGCAGACACAGTCCTGGAATTAGAATATCATGTTTCTGTGGCTTTCTGAATAGACTGTTAAAAAGGAGCAGGCAGTACAAAGGTGAGCATATAAGGACAAGACAATTCTTAGAATAGTTTAAACACAACAAACAAAAAATCAATGAAATTGCTTCAGGAAAAATACTTCCTAGGGAAAAAGAAAAAAAAAAAAAGTTAGACTACAGGGATGCACAGATTTTTCAGTTTAGTGTAAAGCTGAGAGAAGTAGGAATGAGGAAGAAAACACAAACAAGTATGGAAAATAATTACAAAAAAAGTGGGACTTGGTCTTTCTGCAAAAATTACAATTTATATTCAACTCAAAGCATTTTATTTTATCTCAGATTCCTACTATTTTAACAGTGCAAGTCAATTTTTAAGCAGTAAAAAATGCCATTTTGAAACAAAAAGTCAAAGTTTCATTTTACAAATGTCAAAATGAAATGGTTGGGTATTTCTGAAATGAAACATTTCATTTCATAAAGGTCAAAATGATATGTTGTGACATTTTTTAAATTCTTTAGCCCCTCTTTGTTCAGACTATAACTATTAACCAAATTCAATCTTGACTAGTTTCAGGCCTCTTGAGGCTCAGTTTTCTATCAGAATTACTTATCATAAAATAAAATTTTACCAGCTTTATTTATCAGAGCAGAGAAAATATTGATCTTTAAGACCACAAAGTGTCTGGCAGATTCACTGCCTCCGCTACGATAATCTCCACCCACATCCTACCTGGACTCATCTTCCAGTATCCAAGTAGCTACTCATGTATTTTCACAGCTGCCAATTTAGCTCTTCCCTACTACATACCTTAAAGAAAATCCACTAACACAGTGAAAGGCATGATGCCACGATTAAATGAGAGGCTGGACAAAGAATTGATTGTCCTAATGGATGGCTCTGGAATGTCTTAGATGGATAGTTTTCAAACTCTTAAACCTGAGCATGCAACTTAGTTGATAATGCTATCATCTGATGGCAAATTCAAATAGCCATGTTATTAAAGTTGAAAAGTTTATATATTTCTCATAAGCATTTTAATAGATATTGAATTCTTTTCTGCCTCCCCTACATTCAACAGACCAACTGATCATTAACTGGACATTGCATACTTAGATTTATATTTCAGAAATGTCTTAGGAAACTAAATAAGAATAAACCAATTGTTTATTGTTCTAGATATTCTCCTGGAGAAAACCAATAGAATTTAGACTTGGCATATCTGTTAGTTTTAAGTAAAGGTATATATTTATTTTCAGAATAAAAATTAAATTGAATTGCCATCCAAATAAAAGTTTTCAACCAGTTTCTCTCAGTAATGAGTTAGAAATTTGGGTCTTAGTGAACAGCAAGTTTCTTACCAGGAGAGTTTTTGAATTCTTTTGGAAAAAGTTGTACTCCTCAAAACGACAAATGTGTCCAGACACAAATCTCTAATCCAAGACCAAGTAGTCCACAGGACTATATTGAGCTTGTATTCACAAAGATCTCTTCTTGTGCATACTTGCCACATACATACTTTATAGCTCTTGGTTTTACACTGAGGTTGTGCCAACAACATAAGAAGTGGTTTCATTGGGTTTCAATTTGTGAATGAAATAACACCAAAAACATGCTGCACTCCACTCAGCTTTTTTTGTTTCAGTTTGATTTCGTTTGATTTGGTTTGTTTCTTTGGCATGAAGGTACGTAGAAATGCTTCTGAAGGCCAAGGGCTTCTGGATTACCACTGCAGAACTATGAGAAGAGGAGAGAGAAACCTGGTAGAGTCTCAGTCATGTTGTTCTTGCAATGACCTATTCCAAGAACTACACCAGAGTATAACTTCAGAAAAGACTAGTCGAAACACTCCAGATCTAGGGACTTAGTTAACAGTCTAGTGATGATGACAATCAAATAGGCAGAATTCCTTTCCAGTCTTCTTTTATGTAGCAGCATGGATATACCTGTGAAGACTTCAGTCATGTTATGTAATACATAAACTCCACATATGTGCTGGAAGGCAGTAATTTCAGGTATTGTCAGGAGGAAAGGCTACTAAAAATGGCAGGGAGAGGGAAGGAGATGGAGAGGATGTGCAGTCAGAATGATAATGGTGTAAGAGTTTCTCTGCAATACATCTCAGAATTAGATCAATCAATGCTTTTGTGATAAAAAAGAGAAAAGCATATAAAATGATAAATAAAATATACATTGTGAGCAAAGAACAAACCATCCACATAGCAATGTTTCCACTCCAGGTTACTGACTCAACCTGTTAGTCTTAGCTAACTTTCTAAACACATAAAGATCTCACTCCTTATTCTGGCTAAATCCCATTTGCAAAGGAATGGGGATAATCTCAAGTAATTTTCTTGATATAAATTAATAGAAATCTTTCGCTTCTTGTCAGAAGAAGCTCTTCCTTCTCTCCCAGCATAGGAGATGCAATGACAGTGCATGGCACCTTTAGGAATTACAGTGTTAAATACCAAGGTAATACCAACAGTCACCTTCTCCTGCAGGACTAACAGACAGGATGGGGCCCTCCCACACACTAAAAGTTTTTCAGGATAGCTTCAAAATTTGTAGTTCATTTAGTATTAATCTCCAGCTTTGTCAATACCATCATGGAACAGAAATATTACTTCATATGGAGTTTGTTTATTTATTCTGCGGTCGCTGGTCTAAAATGCCCAGC
The DNA here is from genome assembly GCA_034781795.1 of Crypturellus tataupa. Taxonomy (NCBI): domain Eukaryota; kingdom Metazoa; phylum Chordata; class Aves; order Tinamiformes; family Tinamidae; genus Crypturellus; species Crypturellus tataupa. The sequence goes on along the minus strand of JAWLRI010000950.1, from coordinate 2,210,578 downwards.
TTTGGTAAAATTGTCTTTGTCTATGTTTGGGGTGGAAGATAAAAGGAATATGAAACAGGCAAGAAAACTTTGTGCCTGTTCCTCTCCATTTGTTTGAGACTATACTGAATTTCACCAGAACTCAACCAAAATTATGTGTGTATAAAGTATTTTCACACATATGAGTCATGTGCAAAATATAAACTTCCTTTATTCATAAAAAAATCAAAATCAAAGTTGACTTCAGTGAAAGCTATTTAATACCAAAACAAGTACATTTTTGTCCTACAGTGAATGGATGGTTAGAAAGGATTGGAATAATATAGGGAAGATAACATAGTAGAAAATGAACCTGAAATCACAAAGAATAGTAAGGACATGTCTCTGTTTTAAGTTAAGCATATACATAATTTCTCTGTTGAGTAAAGCTCTAAATGCACTAAATGACACTTAAAAAAAAAGAAGTGAAATAACTATGACTATCTTCTATCCCTGAGATATAAAAAAAATAATTCAAACACCATACTGAAAATAGTGTGTAGGTGTATTTATAAGATATATTATAAGACATAGGCGCATGTATATGCACAAAATACTCAATCCCATGGCACACAGTATAGAATGAGAATTAATGTAGGAAGATCAGTACTTTTTTTGCATGCTGAGCACTTTTGCTGCAAGCTTGTGTAGGACAAATTCCATTGCAGAGAGTCTCTTATCATTAGTTGATTCCTGAGTCTCCTGGAGATTGTACTTCATTGACCAGCAGTGTCTTCCCTTGTTCCACTGAGAAATATGATAGAGGGAAAAAAATACATGAGGCAATAGCTAGTTTTAAAGCCCCTCAAAGGATTCTTTTTTTTTTTTTTTTTTTTGGGGAAGCTGGTCAAGGAGGAAGAGGAAAAAAAATAGCTATATGTGTAGAGTAAAATTTTGGTCTCACTGATATTAGGTAAAATTTTACTACTGATTTTACTCCTGTTTTATTAAAAGCATTGCTAAGGGCAATAATAAAAGGAAAAAATTCAAAAAAGCAAATGATAATAATAAAACAAAGACATGAAATAGAGCATTTTAAAAACAAACAGGAATAACAGGTCAGAAGAGAAATGAAGAAAAATGAGAAAAGACAAGCAGTTAAAATCACAGAAGGTGAAGAAGGGCACATAACAGGGTTAATAACACAAACTGTTTAGCAATTCAGCAGAACACATGTAGATACCTGTTAAATAATTCAGCCTGACTAATTCTTTGCTATAGGAACAAAAGCTAGTCACAGACTAAAATATGTGGTTTCTTCTTGTATATATACTGCAATTAAATATTATTAAATATTTTCAGTATTTAATTATAAAGAGTAATTACCGTTAGCTAGCATATGGAAAACAAGATCACTTTAGATTTTTCACTATTCTATTTCAGCTTTATTGAAATAGTACTAGAATTTTGTCTTTTTTTTTTTAAAATGTTTCTTTTAAGGTTTACTAAAACCTTGTTTGCAACTTGAAAGAGGTTTGTTGAAGGCAAGACCACAATTTCTTCTCTCTGGATATGCCAGACCCCAACATAAAGGACTCTGATTCTTGCCTTATTCTGATTTTACAAGGAGGGGAATTAAGGCACAGGTGAGGCGCTCTCTCTCTCTTTAACACTACGGCTTGAACAGTAAGCCGTTTTGTGGATGCTAGTATATGAAACACCTGAAAACCATTCTCAGGGAAAAGTACAAAAGCAGCTATGCTTCAGGGAAGATGTGTCAAATGTCATCGCTCAGATACATGCCTGCTGAAAAGTTTCATTTTAAGTTAAGGCATGGCAGATCAGGTCTAGACCAGGACTGACAGGCAGAAGGGCCCACTTTCATTTAGCCCTTATGGGAGGAAGGTTTTGGGGTCTCTGCTCCTGCCACAGGTCTTGGTTAGGAGCAACTGTGCGCCTTATAGCCCTATTGCACCTTTTCACTACAGAACATCCCTGTGTGAACAACGAGGGTTGTCTTAGGCACTGGAGTTTTGCGATGCCAGTTATCCTGCTATGGAGACATTCTCTTTAAACAATCTGTTTATCTTTGCATCAGATATAGTAAAATTAATTAGCTTTATTAAAGAATAAGCAACCTGATACTCAAGAAAACACAGTAGCAGGATTCCAAAAATATGCCTACCACCTGGTATTGCCTGTTATATGTATTTCCTTACAAAACATAACTGCAGCTGTAAATCTAATTTGCTTCTACAGGCAGAATTGATGCAACACTTTTCTCTGTTTATCTAAACTATTTGCAGTTCTCTAGACTCATTAATTAACGCACTGATTGGAATATCTGCAGACTGGGCTGAGACTCAATTTATTTGAACCTTTTTGATTTAAGATAGCTTTCTTATTTGCTACCTATCCAAACACCTACAATGTTTTCTCAGGAAGTTGTTCTATAATCTGCTTTCTAGAATAGAAACCTCAAATAGGTTTTAATATTGGCTGAATGCCAAACTGACTTTAGCATGGGTAAGATCTTGCCATTAAATAACTGACTATGATTAAAAACAGCACAAATATGTTGGCTCACCCACATCAAGTACAGAAATAGAATAGTTAACAAAAAATCTATTTCTAGGCTGTTGTGCTGATATTGAATATGTCATTAGGTCACTAATAAAAAACGTATAGCATGCTACATATGGCCCTAGCTTTGAAAACATTTACTATATCACAGCCACTAAGATGGCAAGAAACTATTCTACCAGTTTATCTCATCCACTCTTAGATTATTTTTACATTGTACATTGATACTTCCAGATGAATTAATTACATCAGAAATCTAAAATTATATTGGCCAAGAAGGCCAATGAGATCCTGAGGGTGACCCTGCTTAAGCAGGAGGGGTTGGACTAGACGGTCTCTAGAGGTCCCTTCCAACCTCAACCATTCTGTGATTAAATTCTCCACAAACAAATATCTCTGCAATCCAGTGTTTCCTGGTTTACACATTACAACTTCTTTGAGCGTTAAATGATTGGAGAACTGCATATCCACTTACTTAGGAAAGTTATAACTCAAAAGCAGCAACTGCAGCTTCTTCCCTGCAGTGGACTTGGAGTTCATCACAAGAAAGGTAAGGAATGTTCACAGTCGTGCAAAATCATAAGTTCCAATTAATTGAGTCCTTCACTTCTCTGATGATGCGGCCCTTGAGTTTGCTTTGATGTGGCCTTTGTTTAGCAAACTACATGCTATTTACACCTGAGAAACAGAAACACGTCTAAGATTACAACTCAAAAAGAAATCGGTAGCCAGAACTGAAAAGACATTGCAGAAATATTTGTTGCTTGCTCACATAATACCATCTTTTCCACTCATTAGTTTAGATGCAAAATTATGCTAGAAAATATTATCTTTTCATCAAATCACTTCACCACATAAATATTTTGCAACAAGTAAAATAATTTTTGATTTCAAGAGGACTAGCTAGACAATTAAAATTAAGCATACTGTGAGATGAACTGTACTTTGACCCAAAATACTAGCAATTTTGAAGTTCAAACTAGTTCTTTTTTGCCCAAAACAAGAATTCTATTTGTTGTATAATACAATTTAAATAATTTGCATATACCTCGTGGCACTCCAACATTCCTCTACCTCTTTCTTTCCCTCTGTCTTGCCGTTCTCTTTTGAAGTTACTTATATATTAGGGATGCTCTCTATCTACTTGGTCACCTTGGCAACAAGAATTATTCCCCTATGGAACGTATTATATTTTCTTATTTTGTATAGTAATAATAATACATAGCTATTATTGTCTGAAAACAACAAGAGAAGTGGTGTTTTGTGTCTGGTATTTTGTGTCTGAGGTCATTATCAGGACTAGATCTCTCTCAAAGACTGTTTCGTTTTTTTTTTTTAAACTGAGATTTATTTTGTTGCTTCATTCAAAAAGAGCCTAAAACAATTTGAAAACAAGTTTAGAGTCCAAATCAGGAAATAAATGCCTAATGTCTGATTTCAATTAAATTTAGGTGGATAAAACTCAAACTATATTTTCACATCTCACTCTCTTCAATTAGGAGTTATTAATGACTCCAATGACTCAATTTTTTAAGCTTAGTTTTGACAATGATATCCAGCTTGTTTTAGTTAAAACTAACCAGAAGCCAGATACTATCTATCTCTGTGTATATCTTGCAAACTTGCAAGGGTACAGCTGGGTTCAGCTAGCAGAGCTGCTGGCCTTTTTCCTCTCCGGCTCAGGGCTGCAGGCTGCACTCACTCTGCCTGGGCCTTTCCAGGCGCTCTGTGAAGGATCAGGGAGAAGAAACTCTGCTCTGTAAGTACTGCATACACCAAAGCGTATTTGAGTACTTATAGTGGAGCATGAAGAAATCTGAAATGTTATCAATTATCTGCTCGTGAAATAGTTGTGTCAGTGTAATGAGTGTCTTCAGTCCATCACCACCCGGCCCTGCTGCTATTAGATACCAGCTTGTAGTCAGAGCAAGGAATTGCCTAGATGAATGCTGACAGTTCAGTGCAGAGGAAAAGAGCTCAGTCTGATGACAGAGCTTCCTAAAATCCTAGCTCTAGGTTTTCCTGTTCAGCGGATTACCTTTCAGCTCTGGGCAGGGAATTCTGGCTATGCGGGATTGCAGGAGGGATGCCTGCAGTATGCATGCAACACAGGATTTGGAAACTCTAGAATCACAGTGCACAATATCCCCATCTCTGAGGCTCCTCAGTCATGACATTCCTGACAGACTGAGGTGCACATATGCATGTATTCCAAGAAGAAAGCACACATTACCCATGCTCTGCAAGATAACCAGCTATGGGATAGAACTGCAAATATCTCAAGAGTATAGCGAAATGTCATATCAATGCTGACATCAAAAATAAATTCCAGCAATGTCTCTACTTAAAAGATGAGGATTCTAATCTGGGATTAATCTGAAATAGTTAAAAGCTATTTAGTCAGATCACTGAGTTAAGGGCCCTCAATCTTCTGGGGAAAAAAAATGTTGCTGAATGGGAACACATTTCTAGACCCTGAGTCCTTTGTCTCACTGAAGAGAAAATTTTGCTATTAGCAGAGGAATTAAGTTTCTGTGTTCTGTGACAAGAACTACAGCAGGCTTATGAGTTATACTGGGTGGACTGCTTTGGGGTGGACTTTGAGATGCCTGGGAGACTCACCTCTCCCCAGAAAGTTAGAGAGTGCTACTGCTATTAATATTGGTACAGATATGAGAGGGTAGGAAAGGTTCAGGAAAAGAAGGAAAAGAAAATATTCATGAATTAAAAAGAAGGAAGGAACGAGAAAAGAAAAAAGATAGTAAAAATCTTTTTCTCTCGTAATCATCTTTCCTACTTTTATCAAGTTATTATTTTGCATTAAGAATAAATAATTGATTAAATAGAGAAATGTTATTAACACAAATAAGCCCCAATGCCTGAAATAAGCAACTAAACTAAAGTTAAATGCACTTAAAACTGAATTAACGCTCTATGTGACAAGATCCTAGAGATACAAAAAAGGTGCTGCATTTTATTCATATCGCAGCCCCACCACATATAATTTCGTAATTTCAGTTGTCTTTGATCATCAGAGGGTGAAGTTTTATCTATCATAGAGGCTAATTACTGTTATCGTCTTCCATAGACAGCGGTCTCTGTAGGCTCTGCTTGCATTTTTTGATGGAAAGAAGAGGGCCAGCCTTTGATGATTTCAGACCCATCTCATCAAAGAGCCAGTGGGGCACTACCCTTAATGTATTCACTTCTGAAGAGACAGTAGGAGCACTGCCATCTGCTTTACACCACAGAAATCTGCCAAGATAGCTTTGCTAAAATGAAGACATCTTACCCTTCGTTGGAGCTATGATACAGACTAGTGAGTATTTGAGGGAAAAAAAAGAAAAGATAATAAAGGAGCAAGAAAAGGAAATTATGAATATTGCAACTGTCCTATCATATCAGAATCTGTCTCTAGCTAGCCTTCGTGACCTTCATCCAAATAATTAGCATGCTCCTAGACAATGCTCCTATTAGCAATATTCTCAGCTTGAGAGACTAATATTATTAGCATGCTGCTTAAACAAAAAAAAAAAAAAAAAAAGGAAAAGTGTGCAGCATAAATAAAATAAGTGCAAAAATAAAACAGGCACTTTTCCCTCATTAAATATAGAAATAATTCAGCACATCATTGACGGTTTTAAACTGTACAGATGAAAAGAAATGAGTGAACAAACAAGCTGAACTAAGCTGTTATAAACAAAACATTCAAATACTGAGAAAGTAGTTTCTCAAACCTAAATTACCTCTAATTCCTGAAGAAATTAAGTAACTCATTTCATCTTGTTTAGGTTATTTAATTATCTGATAGAAACAGAAAAACAGGGAGCAAGGCTGAATCAAAGAAAAGAAAGATTGGCTTTTTGTCTCACAGCGAGACATACGGCTTAGTTGTTAACAATAAAATGCTATAAGCCATATGTTTCGTGTGGTTTTCTTTTAAGCTTGAAATTAGAATGTGCTAATTAGAGTGTGGGCCACATATAAAAATACAGCACTCCATTGCAATTGTGCCTGTATGAGGACTACGTTGTTGATGAGAAGACGACTGGTGCTATAATTATCCTACAATCCAAGAAGTAATTCACCTTAGTAATTTCTGAATATGTCAAGAGTGTGGTTCACAAATCACGTAATTGCTTTTTATGCACTCTTTGTGCTGCAATTTACTGTATATGAGAAAAGTGACTTGTGTACCAATATCATATAATTTGTCTCACATTCACCAGCCTTCCAAATCATAGCATGGTAACTAACAACATTTGATTTTAGTTCCATTTCCCAGGACTGTAAAGACCTAAGGAGATGTGAAGCTGACAATGTTCCCAGCTGTGAGCAAACAGCATTTATTCAAAACCAGAGCCATGAAAAACTCCCTGGAAAGCCAGTAGGTAAAACAATCTCGTCAGTTTAAAGATCATTCCCTGAAATTGCATTTTAGTTCATTCTTTATCAGAACATAACCCACATTTACCCTGTAGGAGAAAAGATTGTATGGATGCTGAGAAATGAACTGGACAAGAAAGAGAAAATTTGAAAAATTATAAAACACACTTTTTCTAAAGTGTTTTGTTTTTTGCAGGCTTCATGAAACAAACAAACAAAATCTTTCTTAGTAATTTTTATTTATGGAATATGTATCAGACTCCAGACTTCTAGTTTGCTGGATGGCACCATATGAAATATACTGGCAAATGGATCTAATGGGGAATGTTCCACCAGAATGTTGATGGAAAACTGTGGTTTGTGTAAAATAAGATATTTTTAGAAAACAAAAAAACAATTTTTTAGAAATCGATCTTGTTTTAAATGGAGTAGTAAGATTTTTTTTTTTTATTTTACTGGACAAGGGGAACTTTTCCTGCTATTTGTTATTGATATATATAAACTCTATGCTATGTTCTGTGGTGCCTTGTGGGCCGTACTATGTTCTCTCTTCAATACAATAGCTCAGGATGATATACAGATATTTAACTGCCTTTTTAAAAAATATAAAAAATAGTTCAACATCTCCAATAATCATGGTAAGGTTTAGTTAAATAAAAAATAGATATTCTGAAAAACTGAATATTTTGATTGGAATGCCAACTTGAGATCAGAGTTTTTCTTAGTCCAAATGCATTTCGTTTTACCATGTACACTGTTATCTTTTCATAAACACATTATGAAAGTGTTGTGTCATCCTGTACTGGTACAAAGGGCACAAAATTTTTGGTAAATATGAGTTTGGTGATAGCAACTCTTGAGGGGTAAATCACTTTGGTCATTTATACACTTCATCATGAAGGCATATTTGTAAAAAATGCAAGTCATGCAGTGATCGGTAACCTAGAAAATAAAGCAACAACACTACCAGATTTATCCAGCTTCAAAATGGGTAAACAACCTTTGTGTGCATCCTTAGTCCTCAGATCTCATCTTGTTGCTAATCCTTTGTAAATGCCATGTTATAATGCCTTCAACTCTTATTTGCTATATGGAACCTTGACAACATGGCAATTTCTGATCTTGCAAGGGTAGTTTCACTCAGGCTGAACAGAGATACTATATGTATGCTTACACTGGAAGTTTCCTGCTCTAACTTTGATTGGTCAGCAGCAGCTCACTAACCATAATTTGTAGGCCTGCTAGCAAGCAGTTCAGTTTCACCTACATACAACAGCATATTACTCCTTGGATAGATTGCAGGATATCTTCTGTTTATTTTCTGCTCATACTTAAGTATCAATTCTTACCCTTGCCAGTACATTCCTCTACTGTTTCTCTTACATAATAATACACCTGCTTTCCAAACCAGAACCAGAATTCCTCTTCGGCTTACCCATACTCAAATATTTTTGTTTCTGTGGGGCTTTTTGGAAAAGTTTTACTAATTTCTACTTAATTCAGCTCTCTGTTGGATACTTGGCATGTTCCCAGACTGAAGACTGGTGATTTTTTACTGGAGTTTTACATATTTGGTTTGTTAATTCAATACAAGAAGGACATTGAGCTTCTAGAGAGGGTCCAGTGGAGAGCCACTGGAGCACTTGTCTTATGAGGAAGGACTAAGTGAGTCAGGCCTGTTTAGCCTGGAGAAGAGAAGGCTGCGAGGAGATTTGATCAACATGTTCAAGTAGCTCAGGGGTGATTGTTAAGTATGTGGGTCCAGGCTCTTCTCCATGGTGGCCAGTGACAGGACGAGGGGGTAACAGGTAACAGGTGTAAGTTGAACCACAGGAAGCTCCACCTCAATATGAGGAAGAACTCCTTTACTGTGAGAGTGACTGTGAAATGTTGCAGTTTGAAAGCCGTAGTGGTGGTGGCAGGGGAAGGAGATATCAAATCAGTATCGGATTCACAGTCTGAGGATTGTAGGTCCGATCACCTTCCTAGGAGTGAATCGAGTTCCCAAATAGTGTGATCAGCTTGACTCTGGCAGTATTGGACAGCCAGAACTTGTTGCAGTCTAACTTGAGACAAGGTTAACCCTTCCAGGCGGGGAGAGGGACCAGGGAAGAAATGCAAAGCACTCAATATGAATGATAAGCAAGACTCCGTTTATCAGTCCAAATAGTGTTCTTTATATGCACAAGCAGAAGCAAGGTCTTTAGCCACACATACGCGTACAGCTACGATTGGTTACATGCTACTGTCCATGCATTTCTACCGCAATTGGTTGGTGGTGGATAACGGGCATGCATTCACACCATAGGTCTGTGCACCAGTCCTTCTTTCTCACGGTCAAGCTTAATTACATCTCTGTCTCGCCCAACTTTCTCATGCTTGCCGTTCAAGGACTTTCCAGGATCACATTCCTTCAATTCAGGGAATATCTTCTTTAGTTCAGCACTTTGTAGTCGCTTTCCATGGGAAAGCCTCCGTCCCTTAGATATATTCCCTACAGACCGTAGGTCCAATCACCCTCCCCAAATCAAGTAGTCGAGTTCATAAACAGCGTGGTTTATTCAAATGTAACATTTACAAAGCAGGTTTCGGATGTCAGTATAGGAAATTCTCTACTACAGTGTGGGGTTTTTAGCTAGCTCTGATGTTCAAGCGTGCAATCATCACTCATCGTAGAAGATGGGAGAGGGCTCTCAGTCTTGAGTCTCCTCAGGCAGTGTCCCAACCCGAGGGGAGGAAAGGCGGATCAGCCCGTTGACTGACCTAGGAGTTACGATGGAGTCTTCCCTCCTCTTTTTCCTCCTGAGTTCACCTTTTATACTTGTTTTTACATTCAAATGGAGCTTGAGTGACTATAGTCATACTTAACATTGTTATTGATTGGGGAAAAAGTTTCTCGCTTTCATTTAAAGGTACGGTCAATTGAAAATCTAGGGCGCACGCTCAGTGAGGAGGGGTCATACCTCAGAGACTGGTAACTTTTGGGATGGAGGTGTGTTTTGACATTATAATGAGCTTATAATGAGCAAAGTTCAAGCAAAGTTCATCCAAAAGGAGTGATTAGCCACTTTTGCTGGCTCAGCACCGGACATCTTATCATATATCTCCCATGGGGCAGCTACTGTGGGGCCTATCAGACCCAGCACAGGGAGTGCAGCACAATTTGGCCGCGGTGTCTTCACTCCGCTACAACCTGCGTTACTGTCCTTTGCAACCTCAAGGAGGGCAGGTTGTGCTGCCCAGGGAATCGTGGGGGAGCAGAGTCCACCCAAACCAATCATCCTGGAAGCAGCGACTATGTATCACCCCAAGCAAGCTTCTGTAATGCCAAAACTTCTGTTAGGTCCCAGTTTTTCTCTTATTTCCAACTTTCAAGCCATCCTTCCACAGTGACAGAGCCCTGGAACAGGCTGCCCAGAGAGGTTGTGGAGTCTCCTTCTCTGGAAATCTTCCAAACCTACCTGGATGCCACCCTGTGCCACGTGCTCTAGGTGTCCCAGAGCAGGGGGGTTGGACAAGGTGATCTCTAGAGGTCCCTTCCAACCTCAACCATTCTCTGATTCTGTGTTTCTGTGCTAGCAAACTACCTAGACTCCCTTAATTCTATCCCTCCCTTCTGTTTTGTTTAACTAGATCACACACATATTTTTGTTAAATAAAGACATAAATATCATCAACCACATAGATATCTTTTCAGTTTTGGAGGGAAAACCAATATGCGATCACAATGAGATATGAATATTTAAGACTTCAGTGTAAACTAAAGTTGTGCTTACCAACAATCAAGTTTTTGTTGTATATTTCTCCCTTTCCATTACCTCTATTCATTCTACATTAAATGACATAGAATACATCTGTAAAGCTTTATTTTTTCTTAGTGAGCATACCTTTCCCGTCCTTTATTTCACTGTGGTGCTGTGCCGGATGGGCTCGGGATTTGGCAATCCAAGGACAAAAAAATGGACTTAATGACAATGACTCCTTTAATTAAAACAACATAGATACAAGTACAGAGAATAAGAATCGGTTAGTACACGCGAATGCAAAAAGGTTACTTACTGAATAATACTTGCCAGCACGATTACGAGACCATACATCTCTCCAAGGTAGCA
>JAWLRI010000950.1:2183679-2199439 GCA_034781795.1 Crypturellus tataupa | reverse complement strand
AAGGTCTGGATTTTGTTTCACACAATGCTTATTTATGACTCTACAGATCATAAAAATTTTCCATCTCCAATACATGTGCGAAGGATGTAAATATTTTCCCTCTATCTGTGGATTTTGAAGGAAATATCAATACATATTACAGTAATGATTTACATACATGTCAAATATAGTGAGAGATAGAATGAGTTATAAATGCTGTTTAGGGAGAAGAAGGAACTCACGTTGTTTAGAAAGACAAAGACATGAAAAAGATAGCTGAGAAAAGAACCTCTTTGCAAAGGTGGATAATGCTAGATCATTTAATGCTGCGGAAAATATAATTACTGTTTCCTTTTGCACAGTATTATAAAGATGACTGTTTTTGACAGCTACAGTCTAGTATGGACTTTCAGTATTTGGTACAATCAGCAGCTATAATCCTTCATGCTCTATACCAGCCCCCTTTGGCAGTGTCTCAAACATACTTCCTTTGATTGTCTTATATACTCTCCCAAGGGCTTCTCCATACTGACATTACCCTCACATACGCTTTACATCTACTCAGAAAACTTACTGCTCATTATTTATTAGTGTCATCTGTTAACCTGATTGACTATCACATGTTAGAACAAATGCAGTTTTTGTATTTTGCTACTTCAAAATTTCTATCAAATTTATCATTTTTTTTGATCTGAGCAGTAAACTGAGTAAAATCAAGCATGTCACCTGAGGATGAAAAATAGTCTATGGTGTTATAAATTCCTTTAATGAAATATTTTTTATGTACAAAAACACGTACTCCTACACAATACAGTATTGAAGTATTTTACTTTAGCTTGGTTGCTTGGTTTTCTGATTTTGCTTTATCAAAAGCAGAAAAAAAAAAAAAAACTAGAAAAGCACTCTCTTTCATACATGCATTCACTAAGATGCAACTCTTAATCAAATGAGGTCTAACCTATGCACATATGTTGCTGCAATAAAACACTTTGGGCTGCATCCCTAAGCCACTGCTTAGACCATGTTTCCTTGGTACCTGCTACAATTCAGCCTGAGAAGATAATTGCATTTTCTTACTCTAAACGGAATGGTGGACATTAAATGTAACAACTTTCACAAGATGATGAAGCTTCCGTCTTACCTCTGACTAGCATTTTATGATTAACAGTTCTGTGCCTCATCATCTAGAATAAGAAACAAGGCAATGCAATATTAATCAATGAAACACTGCCGAATATTATCACCACACAAGGGCCAAAGTCATGTTATTTCAACACAGTTATGTAGATCGGTGTGTGAAGTGCTAACCTGTTGTATATGCAGTTTATTATTTTCATCTTCGAAGTGTGTTTTTGTGAGGACTCACAAGTGAATTTTATCACTGTGTACTTATTATTGATCTTGATGTTTTCCTCAACATAATGTCACTGTTTGTTTGATGCTGGTTTGTACATAACCTTATTCTTTGAAATGATAATTGTTAAGACAAAGTTTACTGAGGCTGCTAAATAATGAGGTATCATTATCTCCAGGTCTTTCTTTGAATGATCCACAACGCACAGACATTTACAAACATAATTTTCTAATAGGGTTCCTGACACTCTTCTTGATGCATGTAAATGAATTAGACTAGAATCCTTGCCTTGGGAGGATCCACCTGGTGCTTTCTCCGATTATGAGTTGCCTCATGTAATGTTAGCAGAGAAAGGTCTGAGCACAAATATGACTGGAATCTGCATTACAGTGTTTGTTGCAGTAGAGGGAAAAGATAGCTGGAGTGTAGATTATCCCTCCATCGCAGAACTGGCAGTTGATGTTGGCCCTCTTATCTATCCATTCACATTTTCTCAGGAACTTCCAAAGATCACAAAGACTGACTACCACAAAGGATTGTTAAAATGATAAAGATTATGTAAGTATATATATTTTGCTCCCTAGATATTTTCTGCTGTTCTCAAGCAGTAAAGATCATGTCAATAGCTCCATGTCACAATCAGAATTCCACCATGCCTTTAGGAATGTGATGTCTATTAAGTTGTATAGTAGACAGTTCAGAAGAGCTCCTGTCAATATTTTTGAGGCAACTGTCAGTTAAGAGAAATCCTTCTAATTATGACACTCACTTTTCTGAGCCATTTTGCTTGTAAAATTGGCAAGACTGAAATTCTGTAACTTCTCGCTTTTGCAGACAGACACTCCAAGAAATCAGCTGATATTTTCCCATCAATGTTTCACATCTGTCTGTGAAAGTATTTAAAGGATTCTGCTAGAAGTGTATTACTCACTCCCTTCTTTTTGTTGTAAGTAAAAGCTACAAAAAGGCTTTTTTTTTTTTTTTTTTTTTTTTTTTTTGTAAAAGGCAGGGTGTAATTCTACAGGAGCCAGGGCATTTTATATAGTAAGATTTATGAGTAGAGTTAGCTAATACCCACACAATCAGTGATGGATACTTCTTTTCTAAGCAATTCATTTTCTTCTGCTCTATGTGTCATTATCAGCCTTGTATAAAAGACAATCCTCAGTGCTTCACAGAAATTTTGTATTTCTGTTTAAGTCTAACATAGTTGTAATTCAACAGCTCATCCTCATCAGAATTATTCATGAACCTGAAGTCAGTTAGAACTTGATTTGGGTCAGCATCATCTGCACAAAAAAAAATCTGATTCTTATCTAGAGATCATGAGTCACCCAGTAGAATGATTTCCTTTAAAGTAACATTTTTTCTTGTGAAATTATTTAAATGAGTGACTTGGTGATGTCTGTTGGAATTCATGTAAATACCAAACTTTCCATTTTGATTCTTTAACCCCATTGTTTGCCAGCTATGTCTACATTAGTCCAACATGTCTTAAATGTTAGTGAACATTACATCAGTCACAAACTTCAAGATCTCTCAGCTTGGTGCTTATATTCATCCTAACTAGAGTGACAGAAGCTTGAAACAGTCATGACTCTTCCTCTGTGTAAGAGCTGTAGCGTTCAAGGAGCAGCTAAGGTACTTTCTGAAAATCAACTAGCATGGAACTCCTCAACATGGTTTTGAATCATGCTGATTGATAGAAAGATTCCCAAGTGCCTTTAGGAGGGGAGGAGGAGACGGGGGAGGAGGAAAGCTAGTGCCATTTCTATCATTGACTGAAGCAACAAACAGTAGTGAACACAGAAAGGACAATGAAAAGTCCCACATCAGCCCCAATATCTAGAAGGATCTAGGAGAGGAGAGTGGTGACTGCTTTGATTCTTCTGGGCTCAGGAAAAACAGGCTCCATTCATTCTGTATAAATGAACGAAAGTTAGATGTTTTGTGAAAGAAACATAATCTTACTTAAAACAAAAAAAGATGAATTTTTAAATTTATGTAGTTTTTATTTACAACTATTTGATCTCTTTCTGTTTGGAGTCTGAAACTAAAACTACTATTTCATTCCGTGATACACATACCAGTAAACTGGATTATGGCAGTTTAACAAGCTACTTTGAGTCCAGTGAAGCCAGAGTGAATGATATTGTGTGAACAACCATTCCTGAAAACTACTTAGTTTAAGAAAGTCTTATTCACAGCTGTTTCAGGTCAATCAAAACACTTTGATTTTTCAAATGCAATCTGAATACTTTTTTCTTTTTTTTTTCCAATGTTACACTTTTTCTTCAGGTAGTGTATTTTTAGGAAGGGAGGCTGTTTCCCTTTAGCAAGAATCGGTTTCCCACTTCACTTCCAAAGCTTTCCAATTCAACCATCAGGTAAAGAATATATATCTTAGGAAATTCTACTCATTAGATCTAACTCTCATCATCCTCTGCTAAAGTTCACAAGGTGATTCTAGATGTTAATACCCTAGAAACTTTCTGCTTGTCCTACAGTCATATAAATTCCCTCAGCACCTAAGCTTCTATCTAAAGAGGCCCCAAAGCCTCTATATGTATTCTCAAAGATACATATATCTTTGAATAAGCATAGCATATCTAGTACAGACTGTAACTAGTAGAGTGAGTGAATATATCAAATTGCCCAGAACTTAAGGCACTCATTGACACAGATAGCCTCTGGTATTCAAGTCTCTGTTCCATCTAATCTGAAACAAATATCTGAAAGTTTTCAGAAAAATTCCCTAATGATCAGCTTCATCTGATAAGTTTTTTTTCTAAATCTCACTTGTTGGAATAATGCCAGTTTGCCTATATATATTAACATGGGAGTAAGTTAACTTTATCAATTTTAGTTAAATAACCTTTACTCTAGTTGTTCTCATACATTTCTCCACAAATAATGAAATGAATATCTGAGGACCAACCATTTTTTTTCAATACCGAGCATGCTTTTGTAACTCTACCAACTATCTTTAAACCATTTCTGATCAATCTTAAGAACTTTCAACAATGGAGATGAAATTGCCTTCAGAGATAACTCATTGCAACTCTTTCCTTTCAATTTTCTTGTATTTAATCTGAATTTCCACTGTTGCCTGTTATTTCTCCATATTCATTAGCAGGAACAAGAACAGTTTATTCCCTTTTGTTT
Organism: Crypturellus tataupa; assembly: GCA_034781795.1. Lineage (NCBI taxonomy): Eukaryota > Metazoa > Chordata > Aves > Tinamiformes > Tinamidae > Crypturellus > Crypturellus tataupa. The sequence continues at coordinate 2,194,941 of JAWLRI010000950.1, read as the reverse complement.
CTGCAACCTTTACAAAGATTGCAAGCTGACACTTGAGACTGCTGTTATGCACTACTCCATCTTCTCTAACTCACCCCAGTTCTTTCACTCCTTGCTGATAGGTCATGTTTTCTAAACATCTGATCATTTCGATTGTTGATCAACGATAAGAAAGAATAATTGGCACAGGAAACACAACTGCGGTCAGAATTTATGAGTAGAATGGCATTAATAGCAAGCATGCACTGTAAAATTGAAGCTAGTTGTTGAGCTACTTAAAAATAATAGTAAAATAACACAGGAAAAAAATGTGCCTCCATTACTACAGTATACATTTCGTATACTCTATCAAGGAACTTTTATAGAAAGAAGAAAAGTCAAACTATGTATCAAACACTCTAGGATTATTTTATATCACTTCATCATGGAACAAATAACCTTTGGAAAGCAGTCACTAACATTTTACATTAAAATACTGTGCCTCCACCTTTTTTGAATACAAAGCTGATTAAAATACTGCAGATCTCTTTTCCAAATGACTTGCAGAAATCCTAGTAATTTGTAGCTATGTGATTATTTTGAATTATTAACTTTTTTTTAAGATAATGAAAAATCAGAATTTACCATATTATCCAAAATAAAGTACATGACTGTAGTCAGTATAATGGAAATTTGCTGTGGAGGTTTCTTACTTTACTTAAATATTTTTCTGGTATTTCCAAATGATGAAATTCTGCCAAGTGGCCAGTACACCTGACATAAAGAGTCTAACAATGAACACTCTAACGAAATGAACTAGTTTTTAACAAAGTGAATAAACAGTGTAGTAAATCAAATATAAAGGTAGTACAGTCTCCTGTATGATGCCATACTTGCAATTTAACATGTAACCAAGTGAATAGCCAATGACTCACTAAGTTAACTTCCTTTCCGGTATGTATGGCTGCCTAGATCAGTAACTCATAGCAAATATATTCAGTATATAGCAAATATATTCACTTATTCCTATCAATTATATCTTTATTATTTTGCTAGGGATTTTTGTGATTCTTTTTGGAAAACCACATGTTAACAACGATCCTAAGTGGTTTCCATCAAATGCTATTTTCCATTTCAGCAGAAGAAATATGAGCTATGCCCACTGCCAATCATCAGCATCCAAAATATAGACAGAAACACTGCTGTATGTTGGAAATGAAAATAAAATGAAATAAATACGGTAAGAAGAAGATAACAGACAGCAATATACACACAATGCCAAGCAATTCATTGTTTTGCAGTATGGTACAAGGACTGAGTGACATTTTACTATCTTCATAAGCAAGAAAGAAAAAAACGTCGGGAAACAGATTTTGTTTCCCATGTGAAAACCCCCACAATTTCACAGAACTCTCAATCAACAGTGTTCTGCAGTGAGATAGAATTAAAAGAAGTCTAGAAAAATTAAAAACAGAACCAAAGCAAAACAATTGAAATAAAACTGCACCACCAGCTTCTGTTCTATTAAATATATCTCTACTTCTCATATCCTGCAGCAATTCTTACCAGATAGCAGTATTCAGGTTTACTCCAAATTACTTGTGATGAAGTTTGATTCTATGTAAACATCATATCCAGTACGCAGCCTCTGTTAATGAACAGAAGTAGTAATCAGTACTCTGGGAAGCAAGCTTACAGAGGCCATGCCAGCCTGATCAGCACATCCACCCATAGCTGCAAAAATTTTCAAGTGATCTGTGCTTCTGCAGACCTACATAGAGTGGAAAATTACGAGTAAATACTTTTTTTCCCCTCTTTTCCTTTTCTTCTTCTCTCTTTTTTTTTTTTTTAACAGTAAGGCTAAGAAAGCCTTTTCTACTTTCAGCTATCCACACCCTAGTAGTTGCCACTTCACCAGATTGACCTATACTTTCAAAGCTAATGAGATTGTATGTTTCTGCCCTCTCAAGGGTGATTCTTTTTGAAACGTCAAATAGCTAAATCTCAGAATGAATTAGAAAAACTTTATTTGCTCTTAGGAGGAAAATGTATAGGTTTCTATTTTACCTACAGACTAAGAAAAATAATTCTGTTTCACAGAGTAGGTAAATATTTCGAAATTCTAGTTATTTTTCTATGAAAAATAATCATGAATTTTAGAAATCTGTACAAAATATGTCTCCTGAATTCCACTGGTACTAAGAGAGCATTTGTGATGACTTCCTCTAGAGCTACGTACACTTTGATCATAGGCAACTGGGGACAGGCAAACTGCATTTGAAATCTGGGATTCCTGTGTCCTTCTGCTCCCCAGCAGCCCTTTAGGATGCCAGCTGGCAGCAACATAGAAGAGTTTTGCAAGCTGCCCAGTTTCTGTATGGAAATTTACCCAAATCTCTGTTCCTAGAGAACCCAGGAGCTGACTCCTGCAGACTATTTCAGCAGTGGGATTTGGGGACTGCCTGTCAAATAAAAGAGACATTCTAACAGCTTCTACGGTCAGACTAGTCAATATGAAAAAGAGCCTGTAACTGCTTACGATAGTAGAGAATTCGTTACCTTCTGTTTATGTCTTCTGTCCCTCATATCAATCTAGGCTGAGCTTCACAGCGCATCCTTCATGGTCACTGAAGCCTACTTGAGCAGATGTGGCGTATCAGTAACCACATGTTCATGATATATTCAGAAAGGCCTGAGAGAGACATGTCAAGAATGAAAATGAGTTTCTGGAAAACTTAAACTGCAATTTGTGTGAGGTCTTTCAGAGTTGCAACAGAAGGACAGCAACACTCGGATACTCCAGTAATTTCAAGTTGACTAGGGGCAAAATGTTTTCTGGAACATCTAGTTCCATTTCAGGCAGCTTTGCTACAGAAAGAGTGTACCTCTGTGACAAGCCATATCCTCCAGCATTGTACAGATCATCTTTCTCGTATTTTACTAATCTGAAGTTAAGTAAATAGCCATATCCCTACCAGTTTCTGTATCATCTAAGTCCTGCTGTTCAAGGGAGATGATCACTCACTAGAAAAATACTAATCCTTCTCGTCCTAGCAGACGTGCCACAACAAAGGAAAGGTGAGCCTGAAACCTAGATCCACGAGAACCTAGGAACCAACTTCAGATCCATCAACTGAAGTTTTGACATCAGAATATTCCTCTGCATTTACTGAAATATAAATATTACCATATGAGTATACTTTGCAATTTTTTTTGTATTAAAGCAAATTTCCTGGAAAAAATAAACAAAACAAATAAATAAAAAGCCACTAAACTTACCTGAGTGGTTAATATTTGAATTATAATGCAACAAATCATGTATGTGAAATTAATTCCACTAAATGCAAAGTATGGATTCAAGTCCCACATTACATAGGTATGACAGTTGAATGTAGCTTATTTGAATATGCAGTGACATGAAATAAACATACTTATGTATAAAATGTATTTGAATCTCACAATGAATCTTAAACATATTTATTATCGAATATGCAAATAATCATGGAAAATAGAATTATTTCTGGTTATGTTTTTTCTTAATTCATAATAACCATTAGAAATTAAAGACTACATTACTTTTAGTACTATCACCCAAAACATGAAAAGATATTCAAAGTTATTTTCTATGGCAACAAGATTTCAGGCATGTTATAAACATGCAGAAGCAGACAGAAAAATAAAAGCAAGAATAATTCTGTAAGAAAATAGTGCATATGTGAAGTGGATTGATTTAGCTTCTATGTGGAACATTTCTTAACTTAAAGAATTCTTATACATATTAATGTAGGTCTTTTTTCTTTTTTTACATTGAATTGTAAAGTAGTTTATAATGAGAAAATGACTCAGTTATCCCCACTTGTGCTACATTATCTGCTGTGGGATGGGAGAAGGAGTTGATAATGAACATATATATATAACTTGGAGGATTTGACGTGGGATTTGGATAGAGCACAGACCTAAAGCTGATCACCTCTCTGAGGCTGAATTTCACCCATAGCAAAGACGACTGTATTAAGCATATGAAAGAAATAATTCTACTGAATAATTGATGGATTCTCAGATTTCTTTTTTTTTTATTGAGCCTGTTTACTGGTTACAAGGAAGTTCCCATATTTTTTTTTTTTCTTCTCATTTAGACTGATGTTTTGGAAAAAAAATGCCTTAATCACTCTGCAAATAAAAAGTATGATATTTTCTAGCTGAATAGACCAAGTTTTCATGGGAAATACTTTTATTTACACATGCACGTACATGTGTACACACCCAGACATACCTTCCAAGAAAAGCAGTCAAACCCAGAGAAACATGCTAACAGATTTTTTAGTTAAGATAAAATTAAACTTTAGTTTTAACTAACTAACTTTAGTAAAGACAAAATAGGACAAAAGCCATGTTTATTTTTTCCTAAACATTTTTTTTTTCCCCAGCAAATGGAAATATAATATACAGACTGAGCCAAATTAATTTTCCAAACTTTTTACTGGGATCAGTTTTCCCTCCTCTGCTTAACAATTTTCTGTTCTGATCTGATGATGTAATTTTTTGTTCACTCAGCATATGCAATTTCTATGACATCTTTGGTGATCTATTAGTTTGTTCTCACAGGATAGAACCAGGCATAGGTCTTACAGAATTAGTTCTTATACTCTCATCTGCTTTTCTCTAGGGTTTATTGTACTGAGTACCAACCTGGTTTGTTCACAAGCTTTAGCACTATCAGTACTTGAAACTCACCAAGACATTAGATATACATCAGAGGAAATGAACATGCATGCTTGCTTACTTGGAATGGAATGGAATATCTTTTTCATTTCAAAGTTAATGCCTTCAAAAACAGTAAAAAAAAAAAAAAAAAACTGTTTTCTGAAAGTTTCGCTGGCTTTAATCATCATTTTTTCATTGGTGATACTGATCTGGAGAAACTTCTGTACCTGCTTTAAACAGGAAATGGTGCAATTTTTGGATATGGATTCCTCAAAGAGTAGATGAGAAAGATGGAAGTGATCTATTCCCGTATTAAAACCAAACGAGTCACATACAGGCAAGAGAGAATATCAAGCATAGGTACAAACTTTCAAATAGACCATGTTGCATTTTTTCTGAAACAAGAAGGAATCAAAATAGCTTCTTGCTTAGAGGAGCAACCAAAAAAAAAAAAAAAGGTAAGCTAAATTGGAAACTTGCTCAGTCATCTATAGGTCGCTGAGGCTCATGGAGTTAATAAACTGGGTAAGGTTCAGACATAGATGTTAAAGAAAACATATAATGAAAAACATATAACATGTAAGAGACCCTACTCCTGACTGCAGTACGCACAGAACCGAACTCTTTATGTCAGATGGTTTGTACATAGTGTAAGCCCTAAGTGAGGGAAATGTGCTTCAACACTGAAAAAGCAAAAGCAGAGCAATGATAATTAGTATCTGCTTGCTGGCCTCCCAACAGTGGTGAGCTTGCCTACTGAAACAACTGGAAATGGTTTTAGTCTTTGAGCTGAGTTATCAAACATTGGTATTTTGTGACAGGCTGGTACAAATACAGCAGAACTTGTCTGCAGGTTTCAGTTTTCCTTGTCAATGCATACTACTGGCTCTACGCATTGTATTGTGTGGTAGGAATGATTTAAGATATCCATTTTCCTTATTCTGGCATTGGCATTCTAAACAGCCAACAAGGAATGCAATTTGCTTCCATAAGCCATTGCCAAATGTGGAAATATGGACAGAGAGAGAATCAATCATCAGGTAACTCTAGCATCTTTGATTAAGGATGAAGTCTTTGCAAGTTGAAATCATTCTCCTTATGACAGCAAGCACACATCTCTAGTATTTTTTCTAAATGCATTGAAAAATGTTCCTGCATAGAATAGATTAAAGAAGAAAAGTATTTTGAGAATCTCTTAAAGACTGCTGCACAAAAATCTCCTTGCTCCTATGCTATCCTAAGTTAGAACAATAATTCACAAACTTCATTGACCACTTACATTTGGGTAGTGTCCAACCTTCTCCATGGCTGACATTACTTAAAGCTCTGGGTAGGTCTGTGCATCCACTGGTCTATAGTCACTTGTTTATTGGACCTTCCTTGGTAATCAGAAGATTCTTATATTCTAGTTTCCAGTGTCTTGCAATTGCAGTTCACAAGTAAGTTGACTTTTTCCGACAATCACAGTAGTCTTGGAGTGTCAATGTCAGAAATAAGAAGTACACAATATCTCTCACAAATCACATATTTCTCTGGACACAGAGTAATTTCCCCTGCATTCTTTATCCTTTGAATATGTTTGGTTGGCCTCAGATATAAATATAGCAGTAATTTGAAGATGATTTTTACACAATTTTTGTGAAGCATGCATGTGAAAACTGCCTAGATATGAAGAAAACCTAAATATCACTGTCGCCACAAACCAAATGTAAACACTTTGGTCTGTGTTCAACTTTGTAACTAGGAACTTCCAGCAGTACAGAAAAAACATCTGTACATTTCTGTAATGCTTCCTCCTAATCTCAAATCAAGGAATAACCAGAGATGGATAAAGAAAACACTGAAGAAAAAATTGTATTAATAATTGATTATAATGTGAAGGGCTCGTACTATTCCAGGTCAGTTCTCATTTGTGATCACAGTTATGTGCTGCTAAATTTGATTCAGTGAACAGTTTAAAACAAGAGGAAGATGTTCACTTGAGTGGACATAGTGAATTCTCTCTGCCCAGACTTGATGGTAGCTTTTCTGTACACTTGAATGTGGCCTTTAGCTCTCAGTTTTTTTTTTTAAGAGCATCACTTAGAACAAGTGCTAAAACATATGGACTGCTGCTTCTAAAATTACAGACAGGGTACAGGCTGTCAGAAGGCCACTGAACACATCAGATTCAATACAATGATAAGATTACATTGTACTTCAGTCTAATTGACCTTGAATTTCTTCTTACAAATACGTACTGAAATTCACTCCTTTGTAAAGGGCTAACCTGCCATCTATGCATCATTATAGTCTAATACTATAAAAAAATACACGAAGTACTCAAACACACCGTTACTATAGTTTTACAAAATAAATATATACTTGTTTTACTTTTAGAACTTGAGCTTCATTCAGTCTTATGTAGACACTTCTTTGTCATTGCAAATTTAATAAAGTAATTTAATTCTTTGTCTCTCTTAACTATTTTATCTTCCTTTTGTATTCCAGAAAGGCAGAAAATACCATTTTGAAAACTTAAGATCCAGCTCAGTTCTCAGTTGCCCCAGTAGAATACCTTCTTTACTCTTCACATTGAGAAATCCTATTTTTGTTTGAATCAAGGCATACATCAACATAAGTGCCTACAGCATCTCTGCATGATGCAATAGCTGGTTCCACAATACTACTGAATAGTGCAGAATACTGCAGTACTAGGTCTGCAAAATCTTAAGTAAACACACACAGCACAAATTACCTTTAACTCAGTGTTGAGTTAGAGAAAAACAGATATGTTTAAATCTATATTGTTTAAATATATATTGTCTTCTTTCTCAGAGGAAAAGGAATTTGGTGCAGTAAAGGACTTGAAAGGAAAATTATTTCTTCTGGCAACGTGCTATACAGCACTTAACAAGAGTAACTGAGGTCTTGAAGATCCAGCTCTTGAATGCCTTCATAGAAGGTTTATGTATAGACAAAGGCTTTTCTCTATTCCTCAGCTTGTGTTATTAACTATTCCCATAATGTCAGTTGAGTGAAGCTGATCAGGAATATGTCAAGAAAGGTTTTCTATGTCTGAAAATATAATTTCAAATACTTTTCAATAATTCTCCTTTCACAAGGAGATTTTAATGGGGTCACATTCTGCACACATTCTGAAGCACTGCAAGGGAGATTCCTAATTTCAAATTACTAACAGCACAATAGTTAAGATATTCTTATGAGAATTATGTCACCCACATTTTCTGTCTAATTTGAAATAGACGCTTGAACTTGTATCTCTAGCAGTGGGGCAAGTATATGAATATACCTAAATTAGGAGTCACTACAGATTATATTTTTCTTTTTCTTCCTTTTTATTCTTTTTACTGTTCTTCTTACATATTTTAGCAGCCTTTTCCCCAAGGTGGAATGAAAGATTTTGGAAATTGGGTATTCCCCAGGCACTAATCATGTCTCCTGCCCCTATACTGGTACAGGATTTTCCTGATAATTTCTGTCTGTAGGAGAAAAAGGAAAAATTGAACTTGGAATAGTGCTACATATTCTTTCCTGCATATACAAGGAGAGATTTCCTGAATCCCCAAAGGTCTGGAAAATGTATTTGCTACATAATCTCCTGTCTCCCTTTGACCCTGGGAACACACACTCTCCCACTTTTTTTATTTCCTCTGATTAACATCTAAAACATTGATTAAAAGAATGCATGTAACTTAATCAACATCAAAAAGAATAAGGATTTTTATATGGTCTTGGCAAGCATCAAAAATATACTTCATGTTACAGCTTTGAACTATGTGAGACTTGCCAAGTTTTATTGGCCAACTTGTCCACTACCAGGAATCCTTAAACCACTATGAGCCAGCACTATCACTAGATACTTAGGCCAAAACAAACTAACTAAAAATAAAAGACGAGCAATAAGGAGAAATTTGTTGAGTTTAATAGCTGTGGAGTGGGAGTAGACATTCCATGCTGATAGACCTTCCAATCAGTTGCCATGCAGCACTGGCTACTAAACTGGAAAGTAAGTTTTCCAAAAGTGCTGTGATAAGACCAAGTAGTTAACATTTTCAGGAATTAATACCACAAGCTATGCTATTTATACATAAGTGTTTCTAATAACAAGACTCATTGAAACAGAGACATCTCTACCATAAGTTTAGCTGTTCAAAACTCCTGTCTATGCCTAATTTTAAAGTTAATAAACTTTATTGTTTCATAATTTAATTATTTAATGATTAATATTATATGAACTTTAGAATTAGTCAGAGGTAGTTTATTAATATGGAAGTTCCTACAGGAACCTGCATGTTTTTTCTTGATGAGCTCAGAAGCACTTCCTACTCAATGAGGTTGAGCAGCTCAGCAGATTTCTCACACCTAAGTGCTGCTGAAATGCATTAATGAGATACACTTTTGACTCTTCTACCTGCTGTATAGGTAGGATATAGTCTGTGCTTCAATACTACTTCTTGAAAATGTTTTAGTGTTTTATCCAATGGCTGAAACTCAGTATTTCCATCCTTTAGATGGATGACCCAAACACTTCCCTACAGACTTGATCTCCAGCTTCTCATGTCTCTTCGGTTCACTGACTACCATGGAAAGTAAACAGCTTCCAAAGGGCTTGGAGTTTACCACAGTTCAAAAGCTGTCTAGTACCTGACAGGCAGGACATCCCACTGGGCCGAGAGAGATAGGAGTTTGTACAGATGGAGAAGGGGACTGAACTCGAACCTTTTACGTTCTTGATGTCTGCTCTCACTGCTGCTGCACTGATGTGGGTAGGAGAGGGGAGAGGAGATCTTTAAGCACTTCATCTACTTGAAGCAGTAGTTTTTTTCAAAAAATTAGAAGCAGCTGTTTTCTTTCTGAAGAGCCTGATTGAAGGAGAGAATTCAGGGCAGACAGCTCCACAGACTGAAGAAACTTCTCCCTGCTAACAGCAGAGTGGCACCTAATCTTCCAAGAAAGCAGGCTATGATTTAAATCTCACTATACCTGCAGCGTATTCTTTAGGTTATCTAGGCAAGTGCTCATTCTGAGATGCCCAAAACGTCTTGAATATACCCAGAGGGGAGCATCACTCTCAGATTCAGCTCAGAGACCAAAGTCATTTTGGTTTCAAAACCCTATTTTGTAGGTTCAGACTAAGGCCTAAATTACCTCAAAATATGAACTGATTCTAATGCAGACTGTGCTCTCAACGAAGCAAAACACCCACAAAGACATTTAGAAACTTCTCTCACATCTCAGGCCTGCCAACATGGTCCAGAGGCATTTAAAAATCCATTCCTAGTTTAGAGATCTTAATAGATTATATATTTTTCAATGACTTCATTAAAAAATAAAAATGTTGCTTAGCTGTATCACTTTAGAAACTTTTTTAAAAGGAAACTGGAGTTTTATGCAAGTATTTTCCAGGAATGAACACAAACATGTTTTGCTTTCACAGATTTTACATAGATTGAGGGTGGGATTAGACTCTGACTTCTTATGAAACAGAAACAGAAAGTGGCTAATAACTGCTTAAATAAGAGGCATCTTTTTTTCTGGGGCAGGGGGAAATATAGTGCACCCATTCTCACTTACAAAAATAAACAACATGAGTGCTTGAAAGACTTGCAGCAGACAGATTCAATCCTGATGATTATTTTTAATACAAACACTTTTTATTTAATAGTACTGATACTCTTTTTTTTTAAATTATATAGTTTAAAGCATTTATTGTATATTTTCTCAGTTGTACTATCTTGTCTGTATCAAAGGATTTCATCTAAATCAAATATAGAAGTCAACACTTAGTATGACAAGTGTCAATTTTACTTTTCTTATCTCGTACTGAGCTTCAACACATCTTTAAAAACATAAGCAAATCCTCTATTCTTAAAACACAATAGTTTGAATTTTTATTGTTATTCTTTATACCATCAATACATCACTTTTAGGATAGCAGTTTTTTTTTTTAGAGATATCTCATTTATTCAGCATTTCATGGTTTATATATACATTTTAAAATAAGCATGTTAATTATGCAACGGAAAAGATTCTATTTCACAATATTTGAGAACAGCTGAAAACATAAACTTGAATAAATTAAACTGGACGTAATAAATCTGAACAATGGGCCATTTTCATGAAGGGATTTACATTATTATATGCCAAAGCAGAATGGGTCTGCTTTCTACATATATTTTTATGAATTCACACAGTAATCCCCTAACACCAAACTTTGTACTCATACACAAGATGAGGTTCTGAATGGAAATCAATAAGGAGTTTTGGACTCAGAAATGACCACAGGATCATAATTACTATTTTGTTCATAAACATTTTACTCTGTGGTGAACACTATCACAACACAAACAGTTCTAATCCATAACAAGCAAGACATATACTTTAAAGAAAAGAACTGTCTATGACATTTTTTTTTTCTGATTTTCTCTCTTATCCCACCAAGTATGCTCAATCTGACAGTACATTCCACAGGAATATTTAGCGACCAGGTGGTATACTAAAACTAAGAACTGCACCTTCTTTTCTTTCTTTCTTTCTTTCTTTCTTTCTTTCTTTCTTTCTTTCTTTCTTTCTTTCTTTTCTTTTCTTTTCTTTTCT
>JAWLRI010000950.1:2143492-2183579 GCA_034781795.1 Crypturellus tataupa | reverse complement strand
CTTTCTTTCTTTCTTTCTTTCTTTCTTTCTTTCTTTCTTTCTTTCTTTCTTTCTTTCTTTCTTTCTTTCTTTCTTTAAAAAAAGTGAAGTGAAATGAAAGTGAAAAAAAACCCTAAACTGAATTCAGTAGAAAGATTTTCTTGTGAGGAATGAGTAAGAGTGAAAGAAAAATACCTATTTGAATCTAGCTGCTGATAAAAGGTAAGAAATGTAGAGCTGCTCTTAGTTATGCTGGAGACAGAAGTACAGCTTCTTATTGCAGTCATAATAAGACAGTGAATTTATTAACTTATTCTTGATTTCCAAAGGCATCCTTCTTGGAAGTACGATTAACCAGAATGTGATTCTGTTGAGATTCTTCTTTCTTTTCACATAATGATTAGCTAAAGATCCTCTATGAATTCAGTCTTCTGGTTGGTGAGGACTTTTTCAAGTCTTTACATTGAGTATATAAGTTGTTTGGCAATGTCATATAGAGTGAGAATCAAAGTTAATACTGGGTTAGTTGGATGTTTGCTTAAATAGAATCTCCAGTGTTCAAAAGTTAAGTAATTTAGGAACTCATATCTCATCACTTTTCAACAGGATTTAAGCTTTTATGTGAGGAAGATGCTTTGGAGATTGTTACAATCTGCACAGAGAAAACGATGGAACAATTTCAAAATAAGTCAATATGTTCCTGGTTTTATAAAAGATCACTCTATGGGCAAAAGCTTAATGACTTCACCCTTCCTTTATCTTTCTACTGCCAAATAAAATTTTCTCCTTCCTGAGAGCACACACTTCTGTTCAGTGGGAAGATTACTTAAAAAAAAAGGCGGAGGAGGGGGACTGTGATTTAACCTCTCACATCAACTTGCATAGTGGAACAAGCACAGAAAAGGCAGACAATTATATTCTACAGAAACGGCTAACTTAGCATAATCTATAGATATAGGAAAAAGATATTTTCTTCTCTCTTGGTATACATTGCTCATTGTTAAAATGGAGACAATGCAGCTGTGCATCACCTCTCATGGTTTACTTTTTTACCCATGCAAAATGAAGTCACATACATCAAAATAGAACAATAGATTTTCTTTTCTTTCTTTTTTTTTAAGAAGTGAAATGAAAGTGAAATAACTTTGCCTTCAGATACAAGGACACAGGAAACAACATGAAATCTAGATAGCAGAATGGCCAAGCACATTTGCTGATTTCTTTTAATCTGGACACAAAAATCCCCCATAAAAATCCCTTATCAGTTTTTGGTTGCAATGTTAGAAACAGAAGTAATTGTCTCTCTGCTGACAAGTTGCCTTTCTTGTTTACCTTTCATGTACTTTCGGAGGAAAGGGTGATAAGCAGATTTTATCTATCTTGTTCTTCTCAGACTAATCCAGAAAGAGGCTGGGATTAAGACTCCTGGAGAGAAAATATATTAGAAATTCAGTATACAGTTTACTTTAGATAATGCTGGAGTTTGGAATGTTCCTCTCAATTCTTACTGCATCTTTTGTAATCAGGAGATAACAAAATACAAATCCAATCAAAAGTTTATTTTATTTTTAAATTTGAAAATATTCTAATGAGAAACGGAATATTATGATTAAGTAGATTAATTTCTTTAGGGAAAAAAAAAAGTAGTGATAGTGATAATGCTTGCTCCTTGGGCTTAAATTTGGTTAAATCTTCTACTTGGAGACAGAAACTAACCAAAGCAGAAAGTATTATTTAGGATTAGTCTGTCTGGGAAAAAAAAGAGAGACCTGTGCAAAAGCTTTTGTACAGTCATTTCCATGCTATTTTTTTGTAACTATATGTCACAGCACTCTGAAATTAGATGGGGTATTCAGCCATAATGGTCCTAATATCAACCAAACTTCACTGTTACCCTACAAAGGTTGACAATTTTTATATCTACTCTCTATCAGAAACCAGTAATGATCTAGCCCAGTTATGGAGTATTACCCAATTATTAAGTATGGCTGCATATTTACAGTTAATCTAAAATTTCAGTGAAAAGTCTTTGTACATGGATTTATACATTGCTTTCCCAAGCAGGAGAAAAACCTGGTTTACTTCTCAGCTCTGGCCATTGTCTGGCTAAAATGTTTCTATTATCATCTAAAGGCCACAGAGCATCTGACCTGCCAAAATATATTTGTGCTTCCTGAGAGCTGAAGGGACGTAAAAGAATCCTTTTACAATGCAAATTTGGATTGGAGTCTCAGGAGAGCCTAGGAAGGAACTGATTGTGAAGAAAGTTTTCAGGAGACTCTCTAGCACTACCTGAGCTGTAAGGTATGGGAGTGAACTTAGTCCTGGCTTCATAGAGGAGGTACATATCTATAGAAGGAGGGACAGTGGATGGTGGTGAGGACAGACTTTTGGGAGCAGAGTAGACTTTTCTTCCATTCTTAAGATCTTTGTAGCTGTTTATAACTCTTAAGATGATTTTTGCTTCATATGAGCTTGAATTAAGGTTGATTTTTATGGGCAGTTGCCTCACATCAGTATATTCTATTTTTCAAGAAAGTAAGTAGTGCTCTGGGCTATTCTTTAAGGACTGAGCATGCCAATATAGTCAATCAGTGTTTCTGGTGGGGCAGTAAGAGTACTATTTGCTTGATGTACCAGAAAGTTGCTATCAGGGTGCAGGTGCTCCCCGACTTGTGCCTCCCTGGCTGCACTCACACCAGCAGCTGGCGAGAGCTCTTGTGGTGAAAGGATATGAGACACGAGTAGCCTCAGCAAAGGCTTCTCCTCTCATTTTCTTGGGAGATGCTTGCAGGATGAGGCTCTTGCATATGGCCACACCACAGCTGCAGCAGAGCTGCAAAGCACCCTGGCCCTGGGTCCCACTGAGCCAGGCCCTGAATCCTTCCTCAACTCCAAACTTAAACACATTTTCCACCCTGTGGGTTATTTTCATGCTCCCTTGTTACCTGACATTAACAAGGTGCATGCTGTGATGATTAAGACTCCACAACACCCTTCTCAAGAAGCAACCGCCCATCACTTGCTAGTCAGGATAGGGGCTCGTGGCAGGAAGGCAGGGACACCTACAGCACGTGGCACAGGGCGGCATCCAGGCGGGTTTGGAAGATCCCCAGAGAAGGAGACTCCATAGCCTCTCTGGGCAGCCTGTGCCAGGGCTCTGTCACCCTCACAGGAAAGAAGTCCTTCTTCATATGGAGGTGGAATTTCCTGTGTTTCAACTTGTACCCATTACCCCCCGTCCTGTCACTGACCACCATGGAGAAGAGCCTGGTCCCATCCTCCCTACATTCACCTCTCAGATACTTGAACGTGTTGATCAAATCTCCGCTCATCCTTATCTTCTCCAGACTAAACAGGCCCGGCTTGCTTAGTCTTTCCTCATGCAATAGATGCTCCAGTCCCTTAATCATCTTTGTGGCTCTGTGCTGCACCCTCTGTAGAAGCTCCACGTCCTTCTTGTACTGGGGAGCCCAGAACTGTACCCAGTACTCCAGGTGCGGCCTCATCAGAGCTGAGCAGAGGGGGAGGATCCCCTCCCTCAACCTGCCTTCTATGAGGGAAGCTCTCAAGAAGCTGCAAAGAGAGTGTGCTACTTTCAGCAGCAGCAGAGGGACACCCCTCTTGGCAGAGGTGGCAGGACTGGTGTGGTGTCAAGCTGGACTGGCCCTTGGAGAACTGAGAAACCACCTCAGATGTAGAGGATTCAGGTGCTGCTCTTGAGCTCCAACTGACAAAGACTCTCTAAGCAAGTGTTCCTGCTGCCGTTTTTGCTTTTTGGATAAATTTATGTAATTTTTTGAAAGGAAACTCAGTGTTCGGCACTTTCTGTGTACTCCCAATGACATGATCCCCTGCCTAGAGCCCATTTGACGCAGAACTCAACAGTTTATCCATGTTTCCTCATCAACCAGCTATACTGTATACATATAAATTTCTATTCAGAGATCATTAAAACTCAAATACTGAATTATTCAATGTAAACAGCACTGTGAAACACAAACTTTATGGCTGATTACATATTGCCTACCCATAGCTTATGGAAAGAACTTAACCCTATGGGATCATATATCAAAAAGTACATTAAGCTGAGTTTCATATACTCTATCATAAAAACTGTTAAAATGTTTTTCCTCCACTTTCTACACACAATAAAATATGAAAATAAAAGAATGTAAAAGAATGCTAGTACCATATAACAATGTTTTAAACAATACTGGGGCGGGGCGGGGGGGGGGGGGGCAGGGGAAGGACATTTAGAAACATTTCTGTGCCAGCACTGAAAATCACGCAGAGATTATTTGGCGGGAAAGAAGCAACCAGCGAATATAAATAGTGTCTTTAGGGAGAAAAAATGTGTTCAAAGAAGGGAAAGCACTCAAGTTATCTGAATTTCCAAACAATATAGTCACAGAGAAAAAAAGTAGATTCCTAATAAAAATCTATGATGCAGTGTAAGACAAAAGACAAACAGCCCATTTCTCAAGTCTCCTAAAGAAAATCATGTTTAAAATTATTCAAATTAAATCAACTGTAGTAACTCCTATATTAATACACTATGCAAAGCTAAAGGCTCGCATACTTGGGCATGCTCTTGCTCCGTCTTTGTCTTGATTAGCGCTTGCAGGAATGGATTAAATATTTATTTGGAGCAGCCTGATTTTGTTTTGTTTCTTTTGCATTCTGTTCAGAGCACACCTACATGAACCAATGCTTAGGGGAGTTATAGAGCTGTGAATCAAACATGAGCATCAGCCAACACTTTTAATTTTATTTTTATATTTTTAACTCAGAAGTTTTCTTACAATTTAGCTTATACAGATACTTCTCTATGAACTAAAGTAACAATAGCAAATCTTTATTTTATTTTACCTGGTTATCTACTGACACACAAAACTGTGAGGCAGTCTGTTAGATCCCATAATATTTATATTATATCTGACAGCAGGTAATACTTCACTTTTTATTATGTAGTCCTACCCAACAGCTATTTTTTATTTCTGCAACTCTTTCCTAATATGTTAAAATGCTATGAACCTAAATCAGTCTTGGAGCTGTATGATTCTAATTAAAGTATTTCCGGTCAGAATTATTTCCTGTTTTTTTAGCATTATGAAGTGATACCTGTAATTGTCCCAAAGCATAGACAAATGCTGGACTTAAGAATTATGAGAAAAAGCATTTACCCTGAAAACAAACACTCTAATTAAATACACATAAGTTTTCTTATAAAATATGACAAACGAGTGTACTAAAGCATGGATCTAGCAAGCAAAAGGAAGTATCCTGTTTTACGCAGGTATTTTCTTTAAATGGATATTTAATATCCTATCTAGCCAGAGCTGCTTGCAAATGGTGTCCTAACAAGAGGTTATTTCCTTGGTAAATACTTGCCTACTGAGGCAAGGAGAAAGAAGGTTGCTGGTGTTGACTGTCCTGAAATTATGGAGTATTAACATAACTAGAACAGGAAAAGAAATATTTTGTTAAATATCTGGAAAAAGAACAATGATAGAGTAATAGGTCAAAAGAACCTGCTATGTAATTTATACCATAACTTTAAAATGGTGTCAAATTTAAAAAGTTCAATACAACAAAGTTTGGGTGCTTCTGAGGTGTCTCTGCACAAGTCTCCTGACACTCTGTCAATCAGGCTCAGAACTTCACACCAGAACTCTGAGCCTACACACAAAGACACTAGACACTAGACACTCTCCATGCAGTAGGATACTAAATCGTCAGGTCACAGGACATTTTAAATCACAGAGTATGAAAAAAAGAAAAATAAAACCAAGATCTTTGGAATGAACAAAAGTATACACCACACAGAGAGCAAAGAAATTCTATCATCAGCTTAGTTTATGTGGTTCATTAAAGTGGGGTAGCGACCCTGTTGGTAAAAATTCCAATTAACTATGATTATTTTTGCACATGAGGGAAGAACCTTCTGAACAATTTGCATCTTATCTCAGAATTTCCCAACTCTATTCTGTTCAATGCTTGGTTTGCTTGATATTTGAGAATGCCTGTGATAGAGCAAAGACATACCCTCCTTATGCTATATGTATATTCTGTTAAATAAATAATACACATAAACAGATATAGAAATATTTGCTCTTTCTAATGGATAAGACAATCACTGCCATACAGTAGCAGGTTATAGCTGTAATAAAGTAAGCATGCCATGAATTTGCACCTTAGCACACTCATTGAGAAGGAAAAATGGTCCCACTGTAGACCTAGAAAGTCCCAGGCAAGTCACCAAATTGGTTTAGTGTTTGTTTACCTATATGCAAACTAAGCATAACAAAAGCTACCTCTTGAGTTTTTATCTTGCCTCCCAGCATAACCTTTTAGAATTGTAGGTTGCAGGCTCTGTGGATACATACAAAAAGAAGGACCCTAAGTAAAATAGATAGAAGGTGACAGTGACTGGAATAATAAATTATTCCTTCCCACACCTTTTTTTTTTTTTGAGTTTAGTTTTGGTTTGTTTTTTTGCCTAGTATAATTTCTCATTCTCTTTAAATGTGAACAAAGCGCTTCTATGGAAGGTATGAAAGTGTTGACTTAATCATGAGCAGAATCATGTCTGAATTATCTAGAACATTGATGGCTGGGAGAACAAGAATGACAAAGAACTTACCAGAAATGTGTTCAGAAACTCAGTAACTTCAAGAGTCCAGGGAGAATTTCACTGAAGTCAACAACCAACCAGCTTTAAAGTGGGGAAAATGGAAAAAAACCCAATAACTAAATTAAAAATACATCTTGACATTCCAGAAAAAAAGCTTACATTCCAGTAAAAGCTGAAAATTGTAGGAATAAGTATATTATGTTCTGAGACATTGTCAGACCTACCCTGCCCACTTTACTGAAATTGTATCTTTCTGATAATGTATGCTGTGAGACATCAGACTTCAGATCCCAGTCATACATAAAGACAGTGCATATAGAACTATGTTAGGGTTGACAGCTATTTATGTCAGAAATATGAATGTGGAACAATAATTAATACAATCACAATAAAACAAAAACAAACAAACAAACCACATGGATTTAATGCACCCAACATTTGGCAATTTGGGGCTTGAACAAAGTAAAAATAAGCTTTGCTACTGACTTTAATGGGACAATAATTACTTTTTCTATAATGACTATGATTTAATAACAAATATTCAAAAAGTACTTTTCTTGTATAAGACAAGCTTTCTTGCTAACTAGACTTCCAAAAAATGAAAATTTTTCAGGAGATATTTTACACAGATAAAGACTTTGTTGTCCCTTTACATTTATGGGGCCCTGTTAGGACAAAGAGAAGTATTATATAAGATATGTGAGTGTAAAGGGAATAAGGACAGACACCAATGGACTACAGAGGACAACAAACAGATGCAAAATGGTTGCTTTAATGAGAAAAACAAAGCTTTTGGACATGTTTCTGCCTGTTGGTTTCATCAGTACTCATTTGGGAAGGGAGTAAGGGCTAGGCAGTATAAAAGCAAAAACACTTATTTCCAAAACATTTAGTTATAAACATGCAATAATTTCAATGCAGAGAGAAATCCAAAGCATTCTGAAACTCATAGTCTCTGTTAAAAAATTATAAATCATCAAAAACCAGTTGAATTTTAAATCATATTTAAAGAATTCCCCATTAAATTAAAAATTCAAGTAAAGTCACTTTAATTATAAGAAAATGTAGAGGAAGAATCCTACGACCATAGAAAAAACTGTGTTTCATAGCCAATAAATTTATAACATCAAATTATACATGCACAGATAATTTTCAGTTTGAATAGCTTAGCTTTATACATGTAAGATTTTGTTTGAATAGCATAGAGGTAATGAATAAAATAACTCAGAAATTATGAAAAATAGCCCTGGAAAATTTGGGTCTTCCACATTTTGCTTTTAGGATGAATTTTGAACAATATGCTCTTGTCAATCTAGGATGTTTAACTGAATAAGAAGAGAAAAAAGCTCTATTACCACATCAAAATATGTTATCATTTAGACTTTAGAAAGACTATTTAGTAGCAAGCATATTTAAGCAACTAGATTGTAGATTATTAATTCAGTGGGAGGGTCAATTATCTTAATAAGGACTGGAGGTGACATAGCATTTTGTGAATTTAATCTGCAATAGGTTATTGTGAAATTGCCTCAGGGTGAACATAATCAATTTGGAGCATCTACGCAACATTTACTTTGGTACTAAAACTGACAAACACATACAGGATATTCACCAGTGCTGTCAAACAGAACAGAAACACAGAGAACAATAAAGGTATTATTCTTCAGAACTGAGTGAGAGAATGACACTAGGAATAAGATAGCCACAGAAGTTTTGGCATGCATTATCATACACTATCTTATATTCCATTCATTTCCATGAAGACAAGTGGAATTTACCACCTGCCAACTCACAATAAGTGTGCAAAATTTCATGGGAAGATGGAAGAATAACACTTCCAAAATTCAGAACTCAACATAAACATCAGTCTGTGTATTCTGAGCAAATATGACAATGTAATATAAAAGTATTCAGAGCTATTATTTATTAAACTCCTATGTTGAGTGTCTCCAAGTCCTTATTCTTACAGATAAATTATGTATTACTCAGCACCACTTAAAGAAGCTGCTGAGAGGTCACTTCTCTGAATTTCTTATGCCTGATGGAAAGAAATTCACATCATTAGCATGCAAGGAAGCATGCACTGCACAAAGCTGCCTCTTTGCTCATTTGGCATAGATGGATAATTGACAAAAATATTTTGATTGTTTTTGAATGCTCCAACTTTTCAAACAGAAGGAAAATATATTTTAATATATTGGACCTAGAAAGAATTAATTTTGTAACTTGACCTTTACATATACACTGTTCAAATATATTCTAAAGTGTTCTGAATATTGACTTGCAAAAACCTAAGATCTTAGATTGTGTAAGTAGTGTAGCTTATAGGTGTCAAACCATACCGGAGTATCTCATCATTAAAGGTGCCACTGAAAAAAGGCATGTCATAGATCTAGGAACAGAAAGAAGAGAATATTTTTCTCATGTGACTCTGATTTTCATCTTGAAAAACAGATGCATTCTCCTCCTTCCCCCGACTCCTTCAGCATAGAATCAATAAATTGAGTAAAGTCAGGAACACTGGCAGAATGGCTAATATCAGCGTATCTCCTGTGGTGACCCAAGCCAGCCTCATTCCCCAAAATGAATCTCTACGGTTATTTTATAGCTATTAGTATGGCATGTCTTTAATGAGAAATATTTCATAAACTCTGCCTGTGTTCACAGGAAGATGTCATATTGTTTATCCCAATAATGAAACAATTAGAATGCCTAGCAGGTATAAGAAGGATATGCTCTAAATATCTTCCAAATCTATCATTCTCTGTTGGATTCCTGCAGACTTTCCAATCTGCAGCAAACAATTACAAAATTCTTTTCCTTTGGTTTATCTTCTTTAAATTCAAATGTTTACTTACATAAACTAGGATGTAATCTCACAAAAGATTCATATACTACTCTCTTCAGAAAAGTTCTAATGCATGCATGACCCTGTCATGCTCTTCAGAAAGAAGAAGAGAGGAGAAAAACTGTAGGAATAGCACAGTGAAAATCCAGGCTATTACAAACAGCCTTTAACCAACCACAAATCTGTCAGAAATGTGGGCAGGTGATGCGGGCAGATGAAAAAGGGAGGGAAAGAGCTATCAAGTCACCCTGTCCACAAGAAAGAAGGGCAAAAGTAAAATCTCAGTTCCAGAGTTTTAAGAATTCTATTTCTATAAATGGTGGAAAACTCAAACCTCATTCACATCAAACATCAAACAAAACAAACCAAAACCAAACACCATTCATGTAGAGCTGACGAAATGGGTGTCTTCACGAGAAAGAAAAAAAATAAGAAAGAAAAAAGAAATAAATATCACGGCTGCTGGAACAAACAAAGCATTTAGGGTGAAATAACTGTGTAAGAAACTGGATCGTTGAATGGCTTTAAGGATAGGTACAGAGTTGGTACATAGGTGAATACGACAGCATGGGTTTGGAATGAAAGTGGTAGTTGTGTTACTCAAAGGACAGCAAAATACATCTATGGAGTACATTCAATCCTGAACACCTTAGGCCTTAAACACAAGCATCTGACAGCAAACTCATACTCACATTTACAGAGTCTTACTCTTTCTCCACTAGCCTATATAAATAGAGGTCCTTTTTGTGGAAAGATCCTGGAACTCTTGCCAGGCCAGCTTTATCCATTAAAGGAGACCTCCACCTCCCAGAATAGCCTTGCAGAAAGCTTTAAGAGTTTCAGTAAACTGCCCTGTAAATTGAGTGCCTCCTAAAAACAACTTTTAACTCTGTCAATACCCTTTTTCTTCCTATTTTGCATAAGTAAGCACAGAATCAAAACATAGACAAAAATACATAAACCATTATGTGTGCATACTACTTACATGAGACAAAAATTGCATAATGGAGTACCGAGTTAGACTACATTGCTTGAGAGGACTATAAGAATAAATAAACAACACACAAATCAGTAGGTAAAATGTTACCGAAAGAACAAAATGAAGGAGAAGGGTACCTGAAAAATGTAATTGAAACCAAAATGGTATAGCTTAGAGAAGAAGATGTAGTACAAGTGGGAAACAGCACCTGAATGCCCAGTACAATAGAGAAGCAGATGTAAAGTAAGAATAATTATAACAAAGAATGCAAAGCATGCATACTGTTTTTAAGGCAGATAATCTTACTGGCAGATAATGCCAGACTGGGCATATTCTTATACTGCTTCCAAGGTGCTTCACAATAGTGTAAGCATAGATACGTCCTTTTTTTTTGTTACTGTTCATGTTTTTTTTTTAATGAACATAAAACAAAGCAGAAGACTTTCTGTAAAGTCTAAAACCTGATGCTTCAGGAATATCACAAATGAACATAGTAAGTAAAGTTAGTTATAAATATGTGGCAAGGCAGCAAAAATTAGCAAACAATCACTGAGCTATAAACTGGAAACATGAGAAAAAAAAGGACACATTATTCTGAGTATAAAGGGAAGAAGAAATAAGGAACTCCCTTTGTAAGACTGAAAGAACTTGGAGAAGAAGAAAACTGCAGAGAAACTTACGAGCTAAACTTTTTGGATAGAGGATTTTGAGATTCAAACTTTTTGGATAGAGGATTTTGAGATTCTGTTTAAAGTATGCTCAGTTTATCTTCCACTTTATGCCCTTCCATTACCTGCCATACAGAAAATTTCCTTCATTAGACAGACTAGGTTCTCAGGGTACCAAAACACAAGGCATTAGCTTCTCATGTTTTATACAATGGTAACAAATTAACATAAACTTAATTAGGGTTGCCACTCCAAAGTGCTTAAGAAGTTTATACTCAGGTCACCAATCATTCTTTAGCAATGCACAAGGAAAACATCCTAAAAACAACTACTAGCCAAGCAGGGAGAAAGTACTAGGACAAAACAGAGTTGGTCAATTTAATTTTAGCAGATGCACTTTAAGAGTTTATAGTTAGAGGCTAATTATGTAATTTTAATTGGGTTGAAATTTACATATTTTTAAATACAGACTGGCAGTTAAAAATCTTTTCTACCTGAAAAGTGTTTAACTACAATTGCTACAATTAAGATCTGAATCTGCTACAAGAGATGAAACAAAAATTCTGCCTTTTTCAGTTTGTTAGACTTTTTTGCATTTGGCAGTACACTGTGTATTGACAATGTAACTGTTTCCCATATACACTCACTTTCCCAGTCAATTCATGTGCTGCTGGCATGGATCTTCCACATACCAACATAAAAAAAAAAAAAAAAATTGAACCCCCCCCCCCCCAAATATGCAATTGCAAGCCCACAAAAATTGGCAGAATTACCAAGCACACGGAGGATATGAAATAAGTTGGATTTTATAAACAAATATATTTTTTTAACTTTTTGTTTTTTCCCACACACTAATTTAAGAAGTCTTCCATCCTAAATTTTAAATACCCTTCAGTATAAACCCTTTTGTCTGTTTTCCAAGGAAAAGTAGCTTTTCCTGGGGAAATATTGAAGAACAGAAATATTTTGCAAATGTTTCAAACTTGTGATAATTAGCAAGCAAGCAGTGGATCCTGCATCTCACTCTCACAATACTGGATCAACTGAGAACAAAGGACACAGCTCAGCAATACCTGTTAGATGTCTCCAAGGACTCCAGGGCCTCTAAGCTCTCTTTCTCGAGCACCCTTGTGTCAGGGTCTGGGATTTCAAGTTTTCTTAAAGTCATATTCCAAGAAGAGTCCCATATTGTGAAGTATCATAGACTAGGGTCTTTGAGACATAAGGTCTGAAAACTTGAAGCTCAAAACTGATGGGAATTCCAGAGGCAGT
This sequence comes from Crypturellus tataupa, assembly GCA_034781795.1. Classification (NCBI taxonomy): domain Eukaryota; kingdom Metazoa; phylum Chordata; class Aves; order Tinamiformes; family Tinamidae; genus Crypturellus; species Crypturellus tataupa. The sequence continues at coordinate 2,171,196 of JAWLRI010000950.1, read as the reverse complement.
GAGAGCTTTCTAGGTTGGTAACTTTCTGGTTCTTGATGAAGAACTGGCTCCTACGTTTCATGGATGCTATATAACCCTTGGACTCCTGTAAGATTTTGCCCCCTCTTCTCTAATGACTAGAATAGTAATAACAAACAGAAAGAGAAATTCTGAGGGCTAAACCAGAACTAAAACAGGCACCTAAAAGGCTGACTTCTTTGACTTCATTTTTATCTATTTTTTTTCTTCAAAATACAGTATTTAATGCTTGAGAATGTATTTGTTTATTCCTTTCTTCTGCTCGATATAACTTGTAGGCTACTTTAAAAGCAAAATAAATTCTGCAAGGAATAGATAAATGACCTTTTCCCAGATCCAATTAGAATCGTTTATCTCTTCACATTATAAAATATATGTTAAACAACCTATGCTGGAGAACAGATGGTAAACAATCCAAAGCAGAAAACAGAATGCTGCAAAAGTTCTTCATCTCTTTGATTGTTGCAGACTGTGGATTCAAAGCTTCTGACCATGGAGAGTCTCTTGCATGTGGTTAGCCTTTCTGCGCTGTCCCAGTGGCAGCTGCAGAGATACTCACGACAACTACATAGCTATAGGAACAGATTCACAGACTAAAAGGTCTGAAAAGGACATTAAAACGTCACCTTGCCACCAACAAGGTTAAGTATATATTTGTCATTCCTGACTGGGATACCTAACCTATTCATACAGATCTCCCATGATGACAGCTAAAGTTTTCCATAACAATCTGTGGATCTTTATCACCAAAAAGTTCTGCCAAATATCAAATATGATTAACTTCTTAGTTTATTCATCATGGACTTGGTGAACAGATTATATTGTTTCTCTTTCCAAAGACTTCTCAAAATTAGAAAATTTTCAAATCTGTGTTAAGGACTGAGGAATTTTTTTTTTCAGCTAATTTAGCAATCAGCTAGATTGGTAATCAGCTAGAGTTGGTTAAAAAAAAGGAATTGGAGACTCATCAAAACAGTAGCTATAGGAAAACAAAGGGGAAAAGGTTGGCATAATATAATACAGGCTCCTCGAATAAGAATTTATTGCCTCTGCATGTTGCTAAGCAGAGTGATTTAAAAAGAAAGGTGTTTTCTTTTTTTTTTCCAGGAAGATGCTAATCTTTTGGTTAAAAGACAGTAAGACAATAATTTTGGGCCCCAAACAAAAATTCAAAACAGAAGGGTCCTGTCACACATATTTATCTGCTACTGAAAGGCTATCTTTTTTCTTTCTTTTTCTTCTTTTCTTTTTTTAATGTTCATCTAGCAACAATTAACTTTAATTTTAGATGAGAACTTCACTATGTATTTTAAGTACCTGCAGAAATGCCTACTAAAGTTTGAATCATTAGAGCTATTTTTGAAACTGAATTGGAAATTTCATGTTGTGTCTCTGCTTACAGCTGTCTACTTAGCTAGTTTGTCTCTGCTTACAGCTGTCTACTTAGCTAGTTTTTCATGATGGGGAGCCAATGGCATATCTGTTAGATCTACAGTGATTTATATTTCATGCAGGGATGCATTGAAAGTGTATGTGTTTCAACAGAGAAACACTTGACTTATTTCAGAAAATCTCAGCTAAAGCTGCAGGTAGGGATTAAAATAGGATAAAATGATTGGAGAGAAAAAAAATCAAAAAAACCTAACCCTCTCAGATAAACATTTTGTCTTTGCCTTCATGCTCCCTTGTTACAGTCTTCAATTTTTTGCCACTTCAAAACAAAATAATAAATTTTGCAACTAGGTATAATTAAAGGTACAATTTAGCAATTATACTATAGAATTTATACTACACATTTTTAAGAAGTACGGCATTTCTATGTATTAAAGTGCATTGAAGATATGAAATTTATATCCACTGTAAAATAAAAATTAAGACACTTAAAGCCACATGTATTGGCTTGTTTGAAAACAGAAATCTTACCAGATATTGTCCTACAGGAAAGAGAAGACAATAAATCCACTAAAGTTTCATATTACTGAAAATAAAAACCCATATCCCCACAGTGTAACACTAGCACACAGTTGAATGTATTGGGCATGCCTTGAACAGGGGATCTGCCACAAATGAATTCATTGGCCAAGAGGTTTGGAGAATGGATGCCAGGAGAATTTAAAATACCATTAGCTTTACTTCCAGTCTTAACCTTTCAAAAATTTAAACCACAAATGTTCTCCCGAATCATCATATGGAAGTTCTGTATTTTTAATGATTTCCACTATTGATAGGTCTATCTTTATAAGCACAGAAAAAACTTCTTTTACAATTCTTCCTAACGGCCTTTATAGTCATTACAGAAAAGTTTTAAATGTCATATTTGATTTGTATTTTACTTGAAATGGAAATAAGCATCCCACACAGATTTAATAATTTATTTAGCATTTGATTTGAAACATTAGGATACACAGTTTAGATGTCAAAATACCTACTTTGGAACTGAACAGTTTAGCAAGTCTTAAAATACAGCTATTCTAATAGGCATGCCAAGGCAAAATGTTTTTTTCTCCTAGGTTTTACTCATTAAGGGCAATTCTAAACTTGAACATGTGTCTGGGCACCCCTGAATGTTTTTGCTGAAGCTTTAACACTTACATAAAAGGAAAGAAGTCACTGCATTATTTCATAAAGAAATACCACAACATTTCTTTCTGCTCCATGTTGCTTTCAGTGCTTAAATAAATACATCAGGTCTTGAACTTACCTTCCCAAAACAAAGGCATGGTTTTCTAGATGGATCACCACAGCCAAACCCAATCATCTTCCACTGCCATATTGCAGAACTTGTAGGAAGAAGTGGAATTACTCTAGCTGCGCCTAGAAAAGAAAACAAGTAGCTACAAGAACACTGCTAGGAAGGGAAATGATTTAACCTGGAGAAGCAACTGTCAGAAAGCAGAATGAGAAAAGAGCAAAGCCGGAACAGCAGGACAGCAGCAGGGCATGCTGCCTTCCCGCGCACCGCAGGCGGGAGGTTGGCTTGGGGGCACTTCTGCCGCGTGAGAGCGGTGGGAGCTCTCCAGCGAGCACAAAGGTGATGGGGCTGCCGGTGGGAGATTCATCACGGCGTGCGGGGCTGCAGCATGCACAGCGCAACCCGCCGCAAGCTTCTGCGTGGTTCAGCAGAAGGGTCAGTCTGAAGGAGCCTTTTGCTCTGCTATTCTGCTCCAAGGACAAGGGTTCAGCCCTAAACACTACAAGCACCAGAAACAAATTCCCACACCAGGGGAATTTAAATGATCCGGGGACAAGTTGCAAATAGTGCACTGTAAATCACAGTGTTAAAGTAATGAGAGGTAATGCAGATCATTCTCTCCCCACTCCCAAACCCAGTCATCAGGTAATGACGTACAGCAACAATTTCTTAAAAATAGATTCTGCAATTTGTTTTTTGACACAATCACTTATTGAGTTGATAAAGGGAATGCAATAGATAGATATATCTTGAGTCTAGTAAAGGGTTTGACATGAAACCTTGCAGAATTGCACTGGAAATTATTTCCCAATGACTTAGAGAAGGACATTGTGGATTGAAAGCTGATAGTAAAACATAGGTTCAAAGTATTAAATTGGGATTGTGTGTGTGTGTGGGGGGGGGGTATTTAAGACCATTCTGTGGAGGTTCATTCAGTTAATGTCTTTATTAATAATGTGGAAGTGGGTGTAAAAATATGTTGATGAGATATGCAGGTGAGAATAAATTAGAACTTGAGGTGAACACTAGAGAGCACAAAGAAATAACACAAATAGGCCCAAGTGAGATTAAGGAATCGGGCAGAAAATTTCAAAATGACATTCAAATAGGAAAAATACAAACTAATATGTGTGAAGAAAATAATGTAAAATATAGATATTCAAATAATATGGTAAAACAGAATGACATATAATGCTGAAAAACAAGGGCCTTAGAGTAACAGCTTACTGAAAAGAGAATCAAAATGTGCGGCACTCTGGGTCATCTTAGTTCCAGGCTTCCTTCTCAGACAATGAGGAAACTGCCACAACTAAGACTGCTGGTGTGGTCACCTGACTGACTGGGCCCAGGAACCTCAGTGGAGGTAAATAAGTAAATAAATAAATAATGTATGTTCCTTCATTCTGAGAGTGGCATTGCTATTAAAATTTATAAGATAAAATTAAAAGATCTAACAAATAAAAGGAAGACTTATGCCATGGGACAATCCAAGTACTCACCACAACTAATCCCAGGTATGAGCAATTTTTGTAGTTGGATTGCTTTGTGTCTGTCCTACAGATGAACACATGATTTTATATTATATTAAATGCTATGGAATGTGTATGATTTGATTCAGATCTTATATAAGCCCATGTCCTGACATGTTAGAAATGTGGAACAAGACCAGGAGAAAAAGAATGAACTTGAGGAAACTGTCACAATGTGCCACTAAAAGCAACTGTGTACGGCACAAGCTGGAAAAGTTCCCTTTTTTCCTTGGGAAATACACAGAATTCAAATTATCTCATTTTTTGAAGAGTCAGCTAATATCAGGTCCTATAAAGCATTTTATGAGTGGTTGCTTTATTTAGCTAGTTTCAAGTTACAGTTCTTCACACACACACACATTATTTGCTGTCAATTCATATAATCTCTGCCCCATCTAAATCAGTATTTCTAAATTACAAGCAGATATTTTCCCAGGTATAATCATTAGTACTTGTTAAAGGTGCTCTGGGCTCTGTCTTGCTGAGATTATTAAATGAAACTTTCACTTACCTTCTGGTTATTTTTCAATTTGTTTCAAGATGGTTACAATTAAGTCTCTTTCATAGAAGATGATTTCCTCTAAAGAGGGGAACTTTGCAGCTCACATCTCTGAGTTTGCTTCCATGATCCTGCAACATCTTGGGTCACACCGTCTGTCCAGTGGAGAGCTACTAGTCTGCTTTTACCCAGCCTTGGATTACTCACCTCCATCAACTCTTCCATTTCCTTTGACATTCTCTACATCTTCCTGGTGCTGAGAGATATTCACATCTAAACATAATTATTTTGGCTGCATAAACATGTTTCTTTGGTCTGTAAACCTCCTTATCTTATGGTTATAAGATAAGGAGACAGGAGTGCTTGGTGTATGGCTCATACTTTCTTTCATCTCAGACACTGAGCACAGTTGAAACTGGGTTAAAATCAGTGGCTTCAGACTTGAAACAAACTGATCGACATGTTGACAGCCAAAATTGTGGCACACTAGTTTCAAAAGTACTAAACCAATTGGGACATAAAAGAAAAGAGTGACAAGAAAACACAGCTGAGACAAAATTAGCAGAGAGGATTTTTTTTAAGCTTATGGCAGCATTATTTTGTTAGAATTTTTTTTTTTCTGTTTGATGCAAATAATTTTCAATAATAGAAGTGAGGCTATATTTAATTTTGGGGTAAGGCAGGAAATGTTGACATCTCTTGACATAAAGGGGTTTTGAAAAGCAATTTTTCACAGCTTCTGACTTACAGCTCATAGCACAAAGGAGTTTAGATGCAGGTGATATGCTTGGTCTCTTTGGAAAACAGATTGTTACTTTGCATAATCAAGTTATTGATATCCAGTAATGAATAACTTTATGTGAATCACAGACAAACATTTCTAAAACAAACTGTAAATATGCTGAACTGCACAGTGTATTGACACAAATGACTTTGGTTTCACCCTAAAGGCTATTTCTTTATTTCCCAAATGTGACAAATAAATCATTTAATCAGTAATGTGATATTCCCAGGCAGATGTATTGATACCACCTCAGTAAGTGAGGCTGGTAGTCAAGGCTCTAAGTAGAAACTACTGTATATTACTGCTGTGGCTATTAAAGTTGTAAAGCAGAGTTTAAGTGCTATATGCTTATACCATCTTGAGTATGTATTCTAAGGTACATACTACATTTTCTGTGTGCTAGGGCTTATCCTGCTGCTCAGATCTTCTTGCTCTTTATTAATAAACTCTGAGGGTGCACATATTCATATTGTAGACAGTAATTAAATTTTTCATCCATCCGTTTTGGAAATAACATTGAGCTTTGTTCATTGCCGTTACTACCATAGTGAATATTCTTTTTTTCAAAATAATTGTAGGCTACTTTATGTTTAGCTGCAGTACAGAAAGAGCAAAAACATCAAAAGAACCTCCACCAAATTCCCCTTCAAACTCTGGAATGAAAAATTTTGTATTACAACACTAGACAGAAGTGAGACATGTAGGGAAAAAAACAAATCTCTTATCCAGATTGCAGACTGCATTAGTATTTATGAAAGCTATCCAGTCTTTAAATATATGCTTAGCACTTAGGCCCCCAAGTGAGTTTTGTGATATTAAAAACAAACAGATTTTTAAAAAGTTTTAAACCATTGAAATTTTAACTAATTCCTATTAACTTATTATCTTCTGCTATCTTCAATTACTGATTTTTTTTTATTATATCAGACCTTTAATACTAATCCTCTGGATTTTTTCAAAGATATTAAAATATCTTTTCTTTCATATGCCTGTTGAACATTTTTCACAACCTGGACTCAGAAGCTAATTTGTGAAGATTGTGATAACTTTTAGTACAAGCTAATTAAAATACAAAAAGCAGAGGATACGTGACATACACTAAATTTCAGTTCAAATATATGCTATACCATCATTTTAGGTCTTTCTTGGAGCCTACAATATAACAATAACATATAATAATATATATTTTTAACAGATCTGGTGGAAAGGAGTGTGTTGTTCTTGTTATTGTTACATTATCTGGATTGTTATCTTCCTGATAAAAATGATGACATTTTGTATTCACAAAATTGAACTTGACTTGCATCATAAAGTTTAGATCATAAGCACGTCTTTCTTTTACTCGTACAACTCCACTTTTTCAGCTCTGTGGTCAAACCCAGCCATTCTGTTCTGACTGGTGTAACATGCAATTATTACTATAGGATTCAAACCATTATTTTTCAATTAGCACTTTAGAAACCAATCCCTTTTTGGCATCATCACTATGGTAACATATTTCAGATTCTTCAGTTTGCAGATAATAAATATTGTCTAAAATGCTTCTTGATTGATCAGGATTCTCTAATTGGTTCTTCATTCCATATCTGTTATTTTTTTAAAATGCATCTGTGTTTTAGATGGGTCCTAGCACTCTCATTTTGTATTTTTATAAAGTGCCAAGACCTGCTACTTGGACTTCTGGATCCCTTATGTTGTTCATTTCTTTTGAGATGGGCACTACCACCATACAAGATAATGATGATGAGATAGACCAAGGATAAAACATGTTTAGAAGGCACTTGGCATGTATTATTGAATGAATGGGAAATGATCAGTTAAAGCAGCAGATGATTAGGAAGGAAGGCACATTTTACTTGCAAATAGGGCACAAGTTGGCAAGTAAACTTGAACAGGTTTTAATAATGTTGAAATGTTACATTAGTACTTTGTGAACATTTGAAAGCTGGGTTTGTGCACCAAAACACTTCAGCTATAAAGAGTAGTGAGAGATTATTTTTGAAATGATGGCATGGAAATACTGGTCTAATAAAGGAGAAATTGTAAATTTGTTAAAAATTAGTGTACATATAATTTCTGCATCTTGTGCTGTAGCTAAATTTACAAGGAATAGTAAAGATAGAGAGGAATGTGTAGGGAAAACTCCATGACTTAAATTTGCATTTAAATCAATGTTTGAGGTCTCATGTTAAATATTCAACTGTGCATGTCCCACATTCTTAACTTTGTCCCTTGGACCTGAAATCCCTATTTCAAGAGGTCAGCAAGGCAATTTGGGATCGGGGAAGACATCTGACAGAGTTAATATTGTTGCAGGTTGTTTTACCTCACAAAGGAATATCAGGTTCAAGAGGAAAATATATTCAAGAGACAGCAGTCACAGCAAAAATCCCACAGCTACTAGCATGCGCCCCTTCTTTAAAAAAAAAAAGAAAAAAAAAGTCAAGGTTTTGGGAAAAGGAGTATGTCAGGAGAAGAATGCTACATAGGAGGGAAGGTAAGAGAGAGTCCAGAAAATGGCACAGATGTCCTTGACATAAACAAAAAAGTAAATTGAAATCACTGCTTTAAGTTATCTGATGGCTTAAAACAAATACAGTAAGAAAAGATATAATAATAATGAAGAAAATTTATGCATTTAATTGTCTATGCTGTACAGATCATCGCATTTTTAAAAATTATCAAATGTATTCTGCATACACTGAGGCTGCAAAACATCAGGCTCCTAATGAATAAAAATCATATTTACATATACTGGGGTTAGAAAGGTGAAAAAAGTTGATTCTTCTCCCCTACCCCCAAAAGCTTAAACTCAGGTGTTCCTGTCCTTCCAAGTCCTTCCATCTCTCATTCCTGCAGTGTGATGATAGGATGAAAACCTGAAGAAAGAGCAACCATTTGTGCTCCTCTCGCTTACCAAAAACTAATGAAAGACAAAAGGATTCACTGTAAGATTCATATTCTCTCCTGCAGTGGCCCAGTACTGAACTGCAGGAATTACACTATTTATCAATATGATTTTTTTCTCCCTCATTCCTGTGAAAATGCATCTACCACACTCTTTGTTAGTCTTCTAACAGTTTAGATGATACAACTTATTTAAGTCAGGCATAAATTACACCAAAATTTGAGATACAGACTATACTAAGAACAATTTTTCATTTATGAACAAAATTTTCAATAACAATTTCCACTTATGTGTGATATATTTCATGAAATTTTTTATCAATTTAATTCATCACAACATTTATTTTGTAATGAAAATCAAGATGTGTTTTCTATGCTGGTCATTTTTGTTTTGTTTTGTTTTAAGAAGGTAAAACTCCTTTTGGAAGATAGCAAAGCAAAACATTCCACATAAGGACTGCTAAACATTTGTATGTTTTAGTACTTTAACTGAGTTATCTATAAATGGTTATCGGTATCACAGAAATGCTATGTTACCATCTTAGCCTAATTCTCATATTCAGGTTGTGTCAGTACTGTGCATTCCTTCCCATACAGAAATTCCTACACAAAGCTCCAAAGTTGGCCAATGCCTTTAGGAGGTCACAAGTCACATTTGCTTCATAGAGATGTTCATTATTAAAATATCACAAGATTCCACCTACAGTGAGTAACCAATTCCCACTAGTGCTGGAATGATATGAGTAACACCTAAGAAATTAATATTTATGGAAGGAAAAGCAACCAGGAAAAAAGAGAGTAAATTAGAAGTATTATATATATAAATACATAAATAAATGTCAGAGGCTCAGAGCTGAAGACATAAAATGGTGGAAGGCTCTTGGGTACAACCCAGCTTCATTTCCCAACTTCAGTACTGGAATACTTGCGTGTTTCATTGGGATAGAGCCACAGGAGAAGATTTTAAATGCAATAAATGATAGATTTGAAATAAAACAGTATGTCCAAGCAAACTCCATATCACCACATGGAAGTTTGTAATCTGAAACTTTTTCCCATAGAGGAGAGGAAGGTCCTCTTGGAGCTCTTCATGCTGCCTTCTGCTGCTGGCAGAGCGCACCCTGCTCCCTGATGGAGAAGACTGCCTGCACGGAGAAGCCAAGAAGGACAGGATGCAGCTGTGTGTGGCTAAAAGGAAGGATATGTTTGCTACCAATGGACTGAGAAAGTGGTCAACTTGTTAAAATACCTCAAAATCTCTATCTAGTACCCTGCCTTACTTTCCCCATCTGCGGAAGTAAACTACGTGCAGCCCATCTGAAAGGGGACCTGTATCTTCTTTCTCTCTGAAGATATTAAAAGTACAAAAGTATCCTGCAGTCACCTGGTTAATTAAAGGTCAGTACAGCTTTACAGCCTTCAAAAATGTACTCCTGATTTACAGGAAAACATAAAAGTCAGCAGAGAATTGGGCCATGTAATTTAAAGATCATTATTGTCACTCACTTTGAAATAATACTTCCATGTTGGAACTGAAGTCATATTATTCACTATGATTTGTTCATTTAGAAATGGGAGATAGACAACAAAATTTTTCAGACCTCAACATTTAGTTAGACTGAGTTATGCTGATTGTTGTAAACAGAATATTAATGTAAAGGAAGAAAAGATGGCAACAAATTGAGGTAAAGGTGTACCAGGAAAACTTTCTATTCCAAAAGAGGGAAAAAAATTATAGCTGAAAGTAGAAAGATATTAGACTGATTAATATTATTATAATAAGCAAACTCCACTGTTTAAAACAATACATATTATTTATATATAAGTATAATATTGACTCTGAAAAATAGAGCAAAAATGTCATTGCAGACGAAGAAAATAGAGCTTGAAGGAATAATCTCGACATGAACAAACTGAAAGATTTATATGGAAGGTTTTGAATTCATGAATATCATTTCTCTAAAGGGAAGGACTAAAGGAGTAGGCAGGATATTGTTTTCTTCCTGAACACTAAATTTCACCTTCTTTTTCCCATAGCACAGATACAGTGAACACTGTAGGGTGCACATTTGTACTTATCTTAGCCTGATAAACCAGAATTTGAAAAGTGCTAATAAAACAGAACCAACTTTGATAGAAGTCTTAAGCTCCTAATTATTTGTACAGTGAGTGAAAACATTCCCTTCTTTAAAAGAAACTAATTGCCTTAAATGAGACAGGAGTGGCAGCTAGAAAGGAAGTTGATCTAGGCAGTGCTAGCCACATTCCAACAGGTAAAAAAAGATTACGAAGGAAAATTAGGAAGGAGTTACTCTTGAGCAGATTAGTGACACACAGCCAAATTAAATCAGATGTCTAGTATCCAGCATATCTTCAGCACATCTAAGGAAATGACAACTCCTTGGCCAGGGAGATAAGAAAAGGTGGTGGCAACTGAACAAATGGTTCTTCTCTGTCTTTGTTTTTGCTCCCTTCTCCCTTGGTCCTGGCACAGTGCTGCTCAAAGCCAATTTAAGTGTCTTGGACAGACTCATCACTACATAAAAGTGACTCTGTCCTTACGTTCTTTTCTTCTCTGCCACTAAATTGCTGGGGAGGAAGCTGACAGGAGGAAATGTGAAGAGGACACACTTGCTCCTTGTCTTAGCTGATGTTTCCGGTGCTAGTGCTGACAGATGAAAAAATGCAATCTGTCTTTCCTTTGCACTTGCAAATGCCACACTAGAGATGTCGCATGCATCAAAAGCAGAGCTTCAAGCCATTTGATCAACCCTGACCAACCCTGACTACGGAAATTTTCTTTTTCTTCGTTTATATATATTTCTGTTTTTATATCCATATACATCTATATGTATATGGATATATGCAGTTATATCGCTTTTTGACTGTTGTGGAAAATAGTATCATGCAGTTACAGAAAGTAATAATATTAATTAAAAAAACTGAATATCCTGTGCTAATGATCACTACAACCAAATTCATCCCCATTAAAATTTTAGATTTTATTTTGCATTCACCAGGCTTTTTCAGCCAACCTAAAATCACTCTCTGGAAGAAAGCTGGACAGGCTGTCTGTACTGTCAAGAACTAAGTGACAAGACTTGAGTCCCCTGTCTTTTCCTTGCAGTCTAGTAAAAGACCTTAACAACCAAAACATTACAATGAGACAGGCAGACAAACTTAACTGGCAAACAAAGAACCCAAGACTCTTAACTCTCAATTCCTAAAGATGACTAAGAAATTGGAGAAGGCGGCTATATTATTTTTGGAGTAGGTGGTTTCACTGTGCCACCCCATGTAGGAACCTGTGCAAAGTCCTTTCTATGTACATGACCAGGGACCCCAGAAGACGGCAATGCTATCTAGTCCTGCTTGCTATCTTCAACCATTGCTTCAAATGATGAAAAAGCATTAAAAACAAACAAACAAGCAAACAAGAACAACAACAACAAAAAAACACTTTTTCTTTTTGACAGAGAAGCTAGAAAAGGTCAGTTCCTGTTCATGCCATTGCGGTGGTCATGCAATGCCCATGAACTGGAAGAACTGACAAGGAGATTTGACCTTACTGTTTTTATGCAACATTTTGAGGGTTCATGTTGACAATCTTAGCCCCAGGAATCTAGGAAATGAAAAAGAGAGGGCAGTTTAGGAGTTCAATTTCCTATCTCAGAAATTGTTTTAATCTTTTGGCTTCTTTTAGTATTCAGTATACCAGTACATTTTATATATAAAATTGCTTTAAAAAGTTTGTCTTCAGAGTTCTCTCTGATATGAAAATAGTTATGAGCCACACCAGCTCTTAAAACAGTTTTCCCCCTCAATTAACTTGAGTAAAACAGAAACACAGAGTTGTCACATAAAATGTACTCCCCCCAAACCTTTAAAAGTTAGATTTTGCTTGCTGACAACCTCAAAGTTCTACAAGTTCCACAAGTACTTTTGTCAAAAATATATTTCTTCTTTCAAAAATACTTTTATTAGGTTCAGTTTTATTAACAGGGAAAACAATGTTTTTATTGTTCATTATTGTTTCTTATATTAACTGCTCCTTTTTCATTTAACTCAAAGAAACATACAAAGGTGATTTTTTTTTCTCTCACCTGAACATTCTAGTCACATCTATTATTTCTCACATGATAAGACAAATCTCATAAGATAGAAGCAGATGGTGACAGCTTCCCCTACTATCAAATCAAATTGAGATAGCAAAAATAAACATTGGTCACAAGCTTGGAAACTAGGTGAACATTCTGTTTTTTGAAAGCTGTGCCAATTCTTTAGAAACTGTGAAAGAAATAATTATGATTAAGAAATAACCAGGCATCTCCAGAAAGAATTCGTAGGAGGCATTAGTTTACTAGAGCCCCTGTAATTTATGTAATCTTCTGTATGAATATAGGTTTCATTTGAAAAGTGAATATTCTCCTTTCAGTCTCACTATTGAAAAAGTGCTCTAATCAATAAAAAATCCATATAATATGAAATTCACTTTTTGAAATTCAAGAACTACAGGTGATATTTGCACAGTTCCTTTAGCCTCTCTATGGAACAATCAACCCCCCCTAAAATATGTAGTAAAAATATTGTTATTATATGGTGAAAGCCCATGTTGTAAAGATCATCCAAGTTAAAGGATTTACTACCAACACAAAACTTTAGTTTGGTATTTTTCTATAATTTCTGTATGGTTTTATTTGTTTCTTTTATGTATTCATTTTATTAATAATCAAAATCATTGTACCACAATACAATGCAAAAGTAAACAAAAAAAAAAAAAAAAAAAAAAAAAGTCCTCCTGAAGAATAAGCCTGTAAATAAACCACAGGGGGAATATTACATATACATCGGATTACATCATCCTTAATTAGGTTTCTGACTTTGGACACTATGTGTAATGAATATACATTTTCATTAATTTAGAACTTTGAGCACATCTGATAGTGGGAAAGGTTAAACTGAATAGATTCTGATAAAATGAAATAAAGATAATGACTTTCACTTGAGATAGAAGCAGCTAGTACTACTTATAGTCATGCAGTCTGTACTGGAAAAGTAACTTCCCATTTCTGGGAGGGCAGGATTTTTGCCAAATCATCTTTATTCACAGAACTTCAGGAATGAGTATTTAAGAGTCTGATGAAAAAAAAAGACACTGAGTTACTTGCAGACCTAGGTGAAAATGAACTTTCTAGTTAAGAGGAAATATAATTCATTGATAAATAAATAAAAAAAATAAAATTAAAAAATAAAATTAAAAAAAAAAAAGGATTACTGCGATGGGAATGTAATTATATATTTTTTTCCGTGTAAATTTGAATTCCTTTCATACAAATTACACAAAACACGCGAGGGTATTTGAGCCGTTCCTTTCCGTGTGTGTGTGTGTGTGTGTGTGTGTGTTTAAAAACAATTCGTGATTAAACAGGAAAATCTTCCTTAGTCATCAACACATATTGTACCATGACTGGACAATGTCCAGATAAGAGGAAAAGAGACCAAAATTTCCTAGCATGAGCTTTTGTTAACATCAGTAAAGGCTGAAAGATTACGATGGTTGTGCTTTCTATGCCCAAGAAAGCACAAGATAGAAGACAAGCTCCCGTACGCGCCTGGGTCAGAGCTTGTGTCAACAGAGGCACCACGAACTTTCAAAAGAAACAGCAGGCAATTCAGGTTAGGCTCAGAAGAAGTAAGGAACAAAAAGAGATCTAGTTTTCTTGGTCTTGTGGCACCAGGACAAAAAGCCTTCCAGTGATGTGTTAGGAAATTCCTCAGGGCATATATCCTAACTTGAAAGAAGGACATTTCAAAATGGAATGGTTTTAAAAAGAATTTAAATTGAATTTAAAAGGAATTTATAACTGCAAACTTGGTCAGACTTCTTTCTGAGATTAAATGTCAACAGATATTTACAGTATGTTGTGGTCAATTTCACATGCTGTCGTATGAATTCAGATTGGTAGTATGAAGGAATCATCTTAGCTATATCCTTATATTTTTTTTTCCTTAAATATTTTGCAATGTTAAAATTGCATTTAATCAGAGAGGATATTTCCTGTGATATGTAAAGATACAGAAGGGAATGGTAAGTTACCCACTCAGCTTGAGTGGGTAGAAAGTAATTTAGATATTTTTGTAGTTCTGATGTATTGCCAAGGTCACAAACAAGAGTGATTTATACAGGAAATATGCGTTAGAAAGGCTATTTAAGGAAGCTGTAAATATTTTTCTTAGACATCCCCAGATGGATTTATTTCTTCCACCAGCTATACTGAAAAATTATGATTTACCTGTAATTTTATTGCACAATCAGTGATAGACTGATATTTTTCTTTTTTTGAAAAGAAATTACTCCCCCCATATTTTACATATAAAGTTGATATGCAACTAGATTCTTCAGATTTTCGAAAGATGTCCTGGGAATTTGCTATTTCAATGAACACATCTGCTAAGGAGCTCCCAGCATAACAGAAGCATGATCTGAAGGGGTCAGACAACTCCTTTAGACAGGTGGTAGTTGATAGGAAGGTCCCCTAAGCATTGGAGAAATATTTCAATTAAAAATTGAAATGGTAAGGGTGAAGCATATAAGTAGCCTAAAAGAAAAATAAACCACTGCACATCACACACTTCCCTTCTAAAAGCATTCTTGTGAGCATCTTTTCTCATGATGATTTTTTCCCTTCAGTTTGGACTCACTTTCCAGTAATTCTGTCAAATTGCTCTGATATATTTGAAAGAGAAAATGGTAAGCATTTGTCTCAAAAACCTTACTATGAAAAGGTTTTCAAAATAGAATAGTGGTTTTCATCTCTTTAACGATTTGCTTTGAGATGAAACTCAGATCCTAGTTCTGTACAGCTAAAAACAGCCACTGCAGAACTGCATTGCTCCTTGAAGCAGGCAAAGGAAACAAGCCACACATTGGCACAAAACTTAAATGGCTGCCTCTGCTTAAAATACAGTGATAAGCTGATTTTCCTATACCCTGATTTTCCAAACCTTCTACAGGAGGTGACTAGTGTGAATGTTAGGCTATTGCCAAGTGGCCTGCTAACTGGATCTGTCTCTGCAAAACCTGGAGGCAGACCAGGAAACAGCCACCTCCTCTTTTTTCGCATGCCCTGGAGGCAGGAAGGTCAACCTCAGGAGAAACTACCAAGTAGGTGGCAAGAAAGAGAAAGGCACAGCTATTTTTACAGAAGCTTAAAGGGTTCCTATGGACTCTTAAAAATAAGAGGACCAAGGATAAATTATAGGCATATTTGGGGAGGGGAATAGGTAGAAAAATGACCATGGCAGGAATAATAATCTGCTCATAACAACTAGATTTTAGATGAATAATGAAGAATTAGCATTTCAAGGAGCTAGGCGGTTAGTAATAGTTTGTGTTTTTTAAGTTTACTCATAAATAAATTTAGATCAAGTTAAAAAAAAAAAAAGTATTTCAAAGCAGGCTAGTTAATTTGTATATAATTCACAGGCTTAGTTACCAGAGGTTAATATTTAGATATGGGTTTTCTTCATTTAAGCCAGAAAATTTGTACTACCCTTTTTTTCAACAAAATTGCTACATACTTAAGTCTAACCCCAGCAATTCCATATCTACTTTTCATAACTGCAGTGGTGTCTAGATTACAGTATAAGCAATACAGGGAATGCAGTAGGGAATAGTCCATAACTTTTCTAAAATGCAAACAAGGAAAGCAGGACAAAGCAAACAAAAAAGTCTACAGTAAAAATAAAATATAAATTTTGCTGTTTTTTTTTTTTCATTACTTAGACTCATTATTGATACAAAAATCTATCACTGTAACTTTATTCTAAAGCACTATTAACCATGAGGCAAAGTAGCAGGTTTAAATTCACACTCCTGGCTTGCTTGTTGCAAAAAAGGAATTCCACACAAGCAACTAAGATATTGGCCATTCAATGCATAATCACTATTCTGCAATCACTCTTCTGTAATCACTATTCTGTCTGGTTGCTCGGTTATCATGCATTTCACAGTTTTGCCTCAGGTTGGCTCTATGAGTTTTCTTCTCTAAGATCGCAAGTGCTGAGTAACACACATTTCAGCAAAGCATGTGGCACGAAACAATAGGACACAGAAGACTGAAATCATTTGTTTTTGAAGTAAAAACAGTTAATTGGAGTATTTTGCACCAAATGTGCACATGTGCAACATTATGTCCTTTGAACATATGACTCTAGTGTATTGCAGTATCAGATAGTACTCTTTCCTAAAAAGAAATATTTTCAGGCAAAGATGGCCAAAAGCAAGAGCAATAAAATAAAGAAGAATAAGAAATATTTTTGCCTTTTCCCATCCCACTGCTTCTCTCTGAGTGACATTTCTATTTCTTCAGCATCTATGTTCCAATTGATAGGTTTTCTTTTACTGCTACTGTTTCTTCGCTTCTTCACACATATTACCTCCATTCAATAGACAGTTTTCATCCCTGGAAACAACTTACCTATGCCACAAAAATTCCTACAATCTCTTTGCCTCCTTCAAATGGCCAACACCGGCTTGTTAGTGTGTACCACTGTTCTCAGAGGTGACCAGGGCCCAAAAGGAAATGAGAAAAAGACATCAAACACTGCTCTACCAAAAGAGGAAAAATTGAGGTCACTAACCTACTTGCAAATTGTGATCTCTTGGCAAAAAAACAAGATTATAATTTACCTAGTACAAACATGAAGGCAATTTTCTCTATATAAAATTGCTTTTCTGTTTCCTCAGGAATTCACAGAATTATTCCAAGTCCAAAGGTTCAGAGGTGGGAGACTGCACAGGTAATTTTAATTCCTGTGTTTGTATATACAAAAAAGGAAAAAGCCAACAAACTGTTTTCTCAGAGAAAGTAAAATTACCAGGACATTCGTGGAACTGGGAAAGAAAGAAGTCAATGAATAGGTTTTGAAATATAGAAGCCTTGTATTTCAATGACTGATCCCTTACTGATCCCTTACTGATATTGAGATAATATGTCTACTTGTGATTCATTTTTGGTTAATGAAAACTTGAGTTTTCTGCCCCTAGTTATGGCTCTTTCGAGGACCATCCTCTTTAGTCTTAGAAACTGCGAATGTTTATCAGGGTTCAGCTTATGCAATGCTGGAGAATCCATGGAAAAGGGCAGTAGAGGAGAATTCCTTGCATATGGTCACTAACTCCCTCAATCTCCACATGCTCCCTCAAGCATATGAACAAGAAATATTTACTGGAACTACCAGGAACTTGTTTCATGTCAGAAGCATATCACTTTGAGAAGGACTTCTTAGCATAGCCTGGAACAAACGGGAAAGCAAGATGCAGTAGTAACACACTTCTGATATAACAAATTGCTCTTTATTTAAAGATGCTTTTTTAAATATGAATAAGATTTTAAAGCCTGTCAAAGATGGCACGCAAAGATAAAAATAAAGAAGTGTCAGGAACAAAAATGTTCTTTTTCCTTTCCTCTGAATTAATTTGCATGTCAGTCAAAAAATCTGTCAATGCATATGCAATATAAGCATCATGACTTACACCGCTAAAAGCATAGGGAAGAAAATAAAAGGAACAAGAAGAACTGAAGAAGAGGAAAACGACAGCTGTGATGAGCAAGGATTCTTTCCAATCTATAACATGTATTCAGCTGTAACAATACAGCCAAAGATGGTGAAGAAATGACAGAATTGTCAATTATATCAGAGTGGAGTGTAAATAGTAGTACAAAATCTGTCAAGTAGAACTGACACCAGGTGGCAGGGCTTTTCTGCCAACCCACCTCAAACCCTGTCCAGAGTAGTGGGGATCCCATTCCCTCCTGGTAGCTGGAGTGGCTACTATGGCTCCAAGGCCATAGAAGGGGTGGGAAAGAGCTACAGTAAGCAAGGTCCTAACGGAAAGGCATTGCTAAGAAGAAAATTATATTGCTGACTGCTACATTTCAAATTCATCTGAACAGGAAAGGAGTAATTTGGGACACCAAGTCAAGGCATTGCCTGTTCTGCTGAAGAATAGGTAGAAATTCAGATTGTCTAGAGCTGTTTGCAGGAGCTGTGACCTTAAAGTACTTCTTTAATTTGAAAGTTATCTTCATGAAAATGTCATTTTGCTGTTCCACTTTCATTTGTAGGTAAATGAGCTCTCTTTAAAAATGCTATTAATAAGTAAGGCTGTCTTTTAACTAATCCTGCAAATCCATCTGTTTTGAATCTGAAACATAGACTAGCTCCAGGTTTCACATGTATCAATGACCCTATAGAATGACCCTATTTCAGCTTCTTTTCAGTTTCCATGAAGTTCATCTTGAATGTGACTATCACTCCTACACGACATATAAGGTAGGGCAGAATTCAGCTTCGGCATTGTCCTGGGAGAGAAAAATAGCAAGAAAAAAAAAAAACCCACAAAATTACTTTTGTAACTTTTTACTTACTTCAAAAGAAAGGTCTTTTGAATAATTTTTTTTTTTTTTTTTAAAAAAAAAAGAAAAATCACACTGAAAAGAATCGTATTTCAAATATGGACTTTGAGGTTCCAGTTCAAGTGATAAACACTGCTGGCATGCTAGGCTGTCATTTTACTATAGGTAGAGTGAAACTTAAATCTCTCTCGAGCATTAAGATTTCATCATTCTCAACACAAGGATTGTGTTTTCATTCATATACTAACTAAAAATATATTGTTTCCTTGGATGCTCTCACTACTTCATTCTTCACTATATTCAGGCTCTATATGGGACATACAGTTTCAGTTCTTGGCCTTGAATGAGTAGTGTAGTAGGGAGTAGAAACTCCCTTTCCCAACCTGTAGATCAAGTGCCTTAAGCAGCACAGTCTGCCATTTCATATTTCATAGAAAAGACTCAGATTCACGCATATTTTCTTTCTGGTTCTTTCATTTAATAGTTTTTTTTTTTTTTTCTTGACAAAAGGAGAAATTTAAAGTTACTATGTGGTAACTTTAAATCAGTCAAAGCAGACTTCTAGACAGCAAGTCATGTAAGTTCTTTCCATGAGCAACAACTCAGCAAAGCTCCACATGAGCTTCCTAGGAAGGGAAGGTGATTTTATTTTAAAAGAAAATTTGTTGGTAAGGAGTAATGAACTCTATTAACATCTTTTATCACATCAGTCTTTCCTGTTTGGATATATACTTAACAAGGGCCAGGTCCTACTGAAAGTTAGTTTTCATTTTATAGCAATTGATGATTTTGAATTATAAAGATAAGAGTCCTTGCTACTGGAAATAGAGCAGGGTATTAAATAAAAATAGAAGCCCTTACACATACAAAGACTCTACATCTCAGAGTACTTCATATCACTACAGATGGTATTACTACAACAGAGCTGAAGCACATCCGCCATTTGGAGGAGAGGGAACAGACAGCTGGTATTCTTAATAGTGAGGGGTTGTAGGGAACAAAAGTGACGGACGTGCTCTTGGAAAACACCATATGAATATTAGAATTCACGCAGAGAGGAAAAAGGACTCAACTAGCAGGTCTCAGAAGTATCCACAATTATCCAATTTTATTTCCTTTGGAACTATGGAGGTCCAAGCACTTTTTATTGCTGGGAATTACCCTTGCAATGGCATAAAAGATTAAGTATCTCAACAATCTCATGGTTTATATTAGGAAAAAAAAAGATTCCTTCTGGATTCAAGTGCTACTCCTATGTTTGATCATTTACCTATTTTTCTTCTAAAAAGTCAGTGACAAAAAAAAAAGCAAAGGATAAAAATGAAAAAATCAAATTTAAAAAAATTCTCTGTCCTCCTCTCCCTCCCTCAATCTGGCATATTGCTATTTCAGATAGAGAAATAAAGTTGCAAAAGTAAATCATCATTAGTACCTAGGACCTACTGATCACCATCCTGCAGATGCAACATTTCTCTAACATGTTAACATTTTCACGTGGATATTTGTCACATTTCAGAGTCTGGACTCTCTCCTAAGATAATCCAGTAAACACTGCAGTAAAAAGCTTTCTGACTAAAATTTTAAAGGCTTTGTTTTCAATTTTATCCTACCATTTGTCGCAAATGTATGAGCTATATACTCACACAAGAGTATATATACATGTACAAAATGAAAGATTTGTGTTCAAATCTTCTAGACCTCTTCTTCCCAAGGTCATTGCTGAAGAAAAAAAAAGGGGTTGGGAGGTTCTTGTTTTATATGTCAGGATACATTAAGTATGTCTTGACAATATTTTTAAAATGAAAAAATGGATTATGCAATCTTTACATTGAAAAGATGGATTTTCATCATATGTGCAGTTAATGTTAAAACCTTCATCTGCTCAGCTTTGGAAGTAGATACCTGAATCCTGACAACATAGTACACTGGGCGATCAAATTTCTTTTTTAGGATTTAGTATTCCAGATTTTTTACATAAAGAAATAAATTCCTGAAATATTTTAATAACTTCCAGTTTCAAGAAGCATTCAACCTGTGGAAAACTGTATGACAATGTTGCATTAAAGCAGATCGTGACCATCTCATAATGTATGTCAACAGAGAGTCATAGCTAGTCATCCAGTTAGTTATTCTGTGTGATCCTTTGTTTCATGCATTACTGCTAGCTGCAGCCGTTAAGTAAGGAGTCACAGAGGGATTTGAATCAAAAGAGAGTCTGATATCCACATAAATTGCAAACATATGTAGGTCTGGAAGATGTAATGTTCCATTCTGCTACGGTTTTAATGAAGTTTTGTTACAAGTGTCTGTGATGCTATTCCTACCTTTCTAAATCCTGACTGTTTTCACCACTCCCAAATTCATATACTATTTTCAAATGGTCTTGTTTTAAAGCACACTGATGCAAGCCATATTCCATGGTTCTTAAGAAAACACTAATTTCTTTGCACTCCCTACAGTCTGTAAGGAAGGGAATCATTATGTTCTAGCTTTATGTAGAGCAGGTTTTTTAAAAAAAATCTCATTATGTCATACAAGCACAGTCTGGCATTTCTTGAAGATATTGTTTAAATAGTGTCAGCAGAGCAGGAACCATAAGCAGCAAAAGAGCTTCTTCCGGCACAGACACTGAGATGCAATTCATGAAGGATGAAGTTTAGTTGTTGAAAAGGAACCATTGGAGCAAGTAAAATGATGATGTGGCATCATGCTAAAGCAGCTGCAGATGGGATAATCCAAGAGGACAAAACATATGCTGAGGCAGAAGCAATTGTCAATAGGGACAGCTTGCCTGGTTGTTTGGATGCCAGTTCTATAGCGTGTGTTTGCCTTTGTGCTGTGTCAGTGAAGATGATAGTCACTTGACAGGCAGCTTGTTTGGGAAGTTCAGCGTTACCTGTCTTAATTAGTTGTTAGAGATAAGTTACTGCAGGAAACGTGAACTGAAGAAAAAAAAAAAGGAGCTATGTCAAACCAAACATATTTTCAGCTTACTTTTGAAATTTGTGTTGTCAAACTACTGCTGTTAAAATAAATAAAGACAGGTATTGATGATGTCCTTTCTTCCCACACACAGGCATATATTTAAAGAAGCACATTTTTCAGATCCCCATTGAAAGAAAAAGATTGTAAAACTACGTCAGTAAAAAAATGGAAAAATACAGACCTCCACTTTCAGAAGTTGAGAGGGAAAAAAAAGCCATTATGATGGAGAGAAGAGAAACAAAATTTACTGTCAGTTAGGAGTGCCTATTCTTCTAAATTAAAAGCATCTCAAAAAAGAATCTAGTTCAGTACTGACATCACCTTTACCTCTCTCTGTGATATCTTTGGCTCTTTCCTTTCATTCATTCTCTACCCAAACCAAATTTACTATCATCACAGTAGTTCTTGTTTCTCTGTCTTAAAAACAAACAAACAAACTAACAAAAACAAAACAGCTCACATTATTTGGATCCTAATCTACATTCTGGACTTAATATTCATCATGAATCTACTGCGTCCTTTTCAAATAGTAATATCACTGCCTGGTCCTTACGAAGTACCAAACTGTCTTCTCCGATCCTCCTCCATCTTTCATGGATTTATTCATCCTGTTAGCTGTTTTCCTGAAGCGGCAGAGCCCAAGACTTACTTTCCAGAACAATCATAAGAGCAAGCACTGGTATCTGTGATCTGTATTTTTTTTGCTACACAGGTTTCCATTCTTTGTCTGCAGTAGTATTACTACCCTTCCTTCACAAAGCTTATCTTTCTGGACTCGAGAACTAGAATTGATAATGAAAAGATTTATACCTTCCAAAGACTAAACACATACAACTGAAACATATGTAGCAGCAACATGGAGGACATGATACCATTTCTCATTTTTACAGCTGTACAAAAATGGTAGGAATTCCAATAAAGAAGTGAACAGCAAGGAGTGGGGAGCAGTTAACAAGAGTCGCATCCAAAGAAAACAATAATGTAGAAATACCTGAGAAAAAGGCAATTAGCAATGAATTTTTTCCTGACTTACAAAGACAAACTGTATTTCAGATCCAGAAAATTCTTTTTTGGAACTTTTGAGGTACTGATTAAAACAAAAGAAAATGTTTTATAATGTTGACCTATGGACTTAGATTAAAAATAAAAACTCCAGTTGTTCAGAAAACACAGAATAAGGCTTTCATTTAGCTTTTCCTGCAAAGGGGAGGAATACATTATTAATTGAAAAGGCATATAAAATATACGGCTTTAGTCCAAGAAAGCAAGTTGTTTTCAACTATGTTGTCAACATAGACATCAATTAGGAGTTATAATGGAATATGAATGACATTAATACAGCATTCAGTAGCAGGAACAAGCTTTGGTAATCCGTGGCATCTATATCTTAACAGCACTGCAGTTATCCAGAGTTACATATTTTGGAACAGCTTTTTACTACAAGCTGTTTCTCTGTAACTAGTCGAAGAACAAATCACCGCACAGTGTATGCCACTCATTTAATTTGTTATGCTTGTAGAATACCTCATCAGAAAAGTGAATACATCAGTAATGAAAACATTAGCTGTCATTGAGGAGTAAGACAAAGCATCTTTGTCTTACTTGTTCACTTTTGCCTCTAAACTATCATAAAGTACAATTTTACAAGCTGTGTATTTCAAAGACAATGAAAAAAAGGTAAACTGGATAATAAAAAAAACATTTGTACAAGATAAGTATGATTATTTCTTTGGGGATAAGTGCTTGTGTAGTTACAGTAAGACATTCTTCTGTGGCAGAATGAAGAATTGGAATTGGTAGGTCCATGAACTAACAGTAAACAACAGTAATTCAAAGAATAAAATAATTTCTTCATTCTACATATGCAAAGGTAAATATTTTATCTACTTTGCCCTTAAGTCTTACACTACCTCTAAAAACGATAAAAGAGGGAAAAACTTCATCTGACAGGATAGCACCCACACATAGATTAACACACAGCTGTTGAAGGGAATGTAGCACTTCACATTATAGGTGAGCAAATCTCCCCCTGCACAGTTGAGGCAGTATCCTTAGTCACTTTACACAACTCTCACCATAATTAAACACAAACAAATGAAGTTTCTCATTTAAAATGGCAATTCGTCCCTAGCTAGTAAGAGTATAGAAACCAGAACAATAGACAAGTTGCGAAACACTTAAAATATCCAGAACATAAAGGCAGTTTAGAAGAAATCAGATTAACAGAGGAGGATATTTTGTCCTCACAGAACAACAGATATAAAAAGCATTATGCAGAATATAAAGGAAGATGAAGTGCTCACTATAGAGTATTTATAATTCAGGGTTCAGATCCCAGAGACCTCTTTCACAGGAATAATCCCATTGGATTCAATCATTAAATGCTCATTCACACAAAACCCTTGGGTTGGTGGTAGTCATTTCGCTTCTTCTTGGAAGGTTTTCCCACAGCTCAGCTGCACATAGAATTGAGAATCAAACCATTTGCATATGAAAGGGTTTGAAGTTCAATGTCCAAAGGATCCTTTAGCAGCTTCAGTAGGTCTGAGGAAGAAGAAGATAACACATGAGAAAGGTACCTGCATTGTTCATATATACCTCTTAAAATGTGGCTAAATACTGACTTGAGTCATCAGCCTAGAGATAGTTGACTTATAGAGGAAAATAAACAACATCTAAATAAGTGACATGTTTCACAAAAGAATTAAGATCATATTTCACAGAAGTAATGACTGCAAATTTTGACATTACTGCTTTGCTAATACCATAGCTTCAGGGAAGCAATTATTTAATCAAGGGAGAAAAGTCATTCAACTCTAAATTTACAGCTGAAACATTTAATGATAAGGTCTTTCAGAGTCTGGTTTATCTGTCACATTAACAAACACATTTTTTTCCTTTCTCTTTCACCCTATACCTTAAATGCTAAACTGGAGTCTATTGTTCAATTCAATAGGATTCTAATTTACTTAGATTTTGAAATTTATTCTGTTGCCTTTCTGACTCCAGCTAGGACATCATTATTAATTAGAACATATCTGCTAATCCTATAACTCTTGGGATTTATGGCAAGCTGTCTATTCAGCAGAAATAATATACCCACAATAATTTCCTGGAGTAATACCCATTTCTCAAGTTAGGTCCCAAGTACAAGGTAGCAGAGTCAGCCTCATTCTTATTCCTGTGTATGCTTGTACCCTTGCTCTTTCTAAGTCACTGGTTCATTGAAAGGTTAAGTACTCCATGAAATCTGAAACAGCTACAGCAGGAAGAAAGAAGAGCATCTCTGGCCCAGGTCAGCTTATAGCTGCTTTGGGAGATGTAAATTGTACTCTCTTCAGTCAGTGAAAGGAATCAAACCCCTATTTCCCAAATCCTGTTCTGGTCTCCAAACTACAGCTTGGTAAAATAAGAGGCACAGGTCAAGATCAGATTTGGGGAATCAGGAAAAGATGGGAAGGGATGCTTTGCTCCCTTATTAGCACCTCTGATTTGTGCACTATAGCATGCTTCGACACCCTTTCCACTTGGAACATGTACTGAGCGTTTCATTTGAAAGGGAAAGACATGACCTACAGTTTCTTTTGTGCATGAGATACCTTAGACACCTTCTTCAGAGAAAGGTTCAAGGCAAAAGAGCCTGCCTCTATGACTCAATAAGAGATCTGCAATAAATCTTGGAGAACTGTAGGTTGGCTTTTTCCAAAATCACCTTTTAGGTGATGGTGACTTTAAAGCATTTTAGGGTGCTGTTAACTCTAGAGTTGCTAGTGAAACAGTAGTTTCAAAGTTAGGGTTCTTGTCTAAATTATGTTCCAGACTGGAGTTCAAGCTCAGATCACTTTACATCTGCAACTGTTAGGTTGCACAGATGTCATGGGGCACAGGCCTTCGTGGAGTTCCAGATGAGAGCAGGAGAGAAAGCCATCTTTGTGAGCAACTAGCACATCCATGAGCATCTCTCTTGGAGTGTGGACACTTTGAGTACATGCACTGTCAGCCCAAGTCTGTTGCCATATATCAATTTGTGTTTTATAGAGAAATGTGGCTGAAGATGGCAGACAAGTTGTTACAGGTTCCTTCTCGGGACCAAAGTGTCAGCAGGTTCTATAGGAAATGCAGAGTGCTTGAATTCAAACTCATTCTGAAAATCCCCTGGGTTTACTGCATTCAAGCACTAGCTACTAAGGATATGCAATGCTACTGCATGATCACAGAGCACATATGCTTTAGTAAATGCTCAGGTGGTTAGATGTCAGCCTATCTAAATTCCCTTGCTGTCTTGTGCCCTGGTTGGTGAAATATGTCATTCATATTTGCGTAAGACCCAGTTAACTACTGCTCAATCTGAGATATCATTTTTACTGTTAAGCTGTTGAGCAATTTGGATACAATATTATGGAAAAATGTCACTGTACCAACTTTGCCCTTAAGTATTACGTTCCAGAAATCAGGGGATATACCTAATTTCTAGTAACTGCTTCTATGATATGATGAAAGTTTTCCTCTTTGATGGGATAAATTAGACAAAAAGAGAAAGAAATCATGCAATTTTAAGTTATAAAAATGCATTTTTGAAACTGATCCCATGACATGGCATGCTGAATGGAGCAAGTTGACATACATATTTCAAATATCTCAAAAGATCCTTGGAAATAGCTGCTTGCTATCTCAAATTTAGCTATAATGGCTGCCATTCCAACCTGGCCAGAACTAGGCAATCCAGCCTCAGTGGACTACCTGGAAAATCTTTGTTCTAACTTTGATGTCAGTACACAGACCAATTACTCTATTTAACAAACAACACAAAAATCTTTGGCATTATATCAGACTGAAAAAAAATCTATTTTTCTCTTATCTTTTGCTACTGCCCCTTAAATCATTCCTTTATTTGGTCCAGTGGGTCTCTTGCTTTTGAATTGTTATACTATTTTCTTACAATATCCCAGACATTTTTGACTTCTGTAGAACAGAAAAGTAAATCCTTGTCTAGAATTTAAAGCCATACTAGTATTTTAGATGGAGTTCTCTTTAACCTTCTATTTGAGCTTTCCATTTAGTCTCATTTTTAGCTCTTAACTTTTATTTTAAATTACAATGATCTTTCATAATTATAAGCTGGAGAAATCTATCTTTCCCTAGATGTAGTAACTTTTAACATCAGTTAGAGCTAAGCAGTAACCATTTTTTCTTAGATGAAGCTGGAAACACCTTTGAAGCAGAAAACCTGAACCAAAAAAAATAATAATGGAAACAATCCTTTTGATGATAAAATATAGTCTTCCTTAATGTCAAAGGTAAAAAAAAAAGGATGAAAAGAAGCACTCAGCACATTTCAGCTCACATAGAAGTAAAGATAGGAAAGAAAACTATCTCTAAGTACAAAACCTCCATTTACTTTGAATGCTTTTTTTAAAAAAAAACAAGGATATGCCTATTTCAAAATATATGCAAATTTATAGTTATTCACCAAATGGCAGAATGTTTTCTTTCTAGGGACATATCTCCTTTCTACCACTATATAAGAGTGAGCTTGAAAAAAAAAAAAGAAAAAAAAAAAAAAAGATTAAATTGCTTAGTTCAAAATAAAAATCCCATATATGCCCACCTGAAACACTTCCTTTCCTTTCCTTCTCCCCCTGCTCAACTCACAAGCACAATATTCATATACAGAAAACATTAAATACATAAAAAAGGAGATCTGATAAACATGTACAAGTACCTGAGGGGAGAATGTAGGGAGGATGGGGCCAAACTTTTCTCAGTGATGGCCAGTGACAGGACAAGGAGTTATGGGTACAAGTTGAAACACAGGAAGTTCCACCTCTGTGTGAGGAAGAACTTCTTTCCTGTGAGGGTGACAGAGCCC
>JAWLRI010000950.1:2042266-2143392 GCA_034781795.1 Crypturellus tataupa | reverse complement strand
TGTGGAGTCTCCTTCTCTGGAGATCTTCCAAACCCGCCTGGATGCCACCCTGTGCCACGTGCTCTGGGTGTCCCTGCCGGATCACGGGGGTTGGACTAGGTGATCTCTGGAGGGCCCTTCCAACCTCAACCACTCTGGGATTCCATGTGTGATTCTGTGAAAAGGAATACAATTTATAACTCCAAAATACCATTATTTAGCAATCTTTTTTATTATTTTTGGTCCCGTTGCACAACACGGCTTTTAAATTCCATTTTATTCTTTTACTTTGTTTGATTTTGTTTTTGCAACAAAGCAGTCTGAAGTTCAATTTCAATGGAATAGACCACGATGAATGTCCATTCTTTATATGGTTGTAACACTGAAGGAATCAAGAGTAAAATTTCTTAGCAAAGAGTTACCAAAACAAACAAACAAACAAAACAAAATAAACAACAACAAAAACAGAAAAGGAAGAGTTTTGACATAAGTATTATTTTATTGGATCCTGATAAAGAGCAACAAATTTGAGCCACTTATGCACATTCAAGCTAATAGTGCTACACTGAAGAGACCTCAGGGAAAAAAGAAATATTTAGTCTGCAAAGAATTTTACATAAAATTGAGGAGATTTCAGAGGCAAACATGTATCAACCAGGAAGAAGCATTGTTATGGTGTGCTGAGCACACTGAGATTGTTTAGATGAGAAAGTTGTTTGCTTGCATAAGCATTTGCAAGTTCAAGCTGTCCGAACAAAATACCCCTTGCAGTCATGCCTCTCAGAACAACTGCTAGTCAACTTTTACCCTACAAGGTTGTGCCTTTTGTTTTCATACTCTCTCTTCAAGCTGCTAACATAATGATACTGTAGAGAGAAGAAAATTGTCAAGAATGCCAGATGACAGATCAGTTATACAGTAGTTTGGATACAAGAAGTTCGCTAGAATTAGCAGATATATGAAACAGGAGATGTGAATCTGAGGTTTGCCTTTATAGCATGTGTGTTCCTTGAGTAATCAACTTGAATGATTACAACTGAAGAAAAACACAGATTTGGCAAACATTTGTTATTTGTTTCATTTGAAATACTTGCTTCAGTAACCTTGTTTGCTAGAGTGCTTGCAGAAGAAAATGACATTTCGGATGCAAAAATAATCAAAGAAGTGACTTGACTTAAAACTTCAACAAGTGATTGAAGAACACTTTTATTAGCATCTAGAGAGAGAAATCTAATTTCCATATAAAAGTCTCCTAAATGAAATAGTGAATGAAAGCCAATACTAAAAAAGAAGTGGCATAGTTTTTTCTTAATTAAAAGGATTGTGTAATCAATGCTGAATTGCTTTTCTTGGTCAAAAGAAAGTTTTAATTGTTTAATATCAACATAACTTTGCATTTTTGTGATTATTATTTCAAAATAATTATCTTGCTATGAAAAAAATCGAAAAATATAAAAGTCAAATATGCCACACACAAAAGTTTTCATTTAGATATATTTATTAAAAAAAGAGAAAAAAAGATTTCACACTATGATTCACACAAAGATTTATAGTATCAGAAGATATTTGACCTGTATATCACCTACCTATAATTACCATTTTGTAAACCACCTGCAAGGATTATACCTTTTCATGAACCAAATATTTTCCAAAATTTTATCAAGTAAGGCAAAAGTTTTTGGGATATCTTAAATTGATCAAAATGAATTTATATGCCATATAAATTACCAATTATTTAAATGTATCTTTTCAGACACTCTGGGATAACATATTTTAAGACTTATACAAAGCTGAATGATCAGAACTAAATGATGACCAATAATTATTATAAAATCCACTACAGAAAAAATGTTGACAGAATTGCAAGCAAAACAGAATGGCCTTCATATCTAGTAGAAGGTTATTAATGGTAACTTAAATGTTATGTGGTACATGCATACATCGTATAAATGAGTTTGCACTTTTAATTTACAGCAAAACACATTCACCAATGCATAATTTACCAAGCAAGAACACCACTGAGTCTTTCTTCGTGTCTGAAACAGAAGCAGCAAACTTCTAACTAACTGCTTATAATGGCTGGGAAGAAAGTGTTGCACTTGTGAAGGAAAAGCTGAGTGGACTGAGAAGGGTATAACTATGGAGGAGAGGTTTGCTGACTCTGTTGGTAAAGAGAGAAAAAGGCAGTTGTCGCAGAAGCTTGGTTGCAAGCAGTTTGCTACGAGAAACTAATGTAGGTAAACACATCTTTTTATTTGTCTTTGGAGCCACAGAATGCCTTTGACTGAATGTTTCAAGGATTCATATCCATAGTGCAATAAGTTGAAACACAGAATGGCTAATGTCATTAAATATAGAAGCATTATTCAAAATCTAGATTGAAATGTACCTACACTGACAGTGTCTTTATAATTGCTCTGGCACCCTTAGCCATTAAGTTTTATACTGTAACCCACTAAGCTTGATCACTGTTTAGAGCCTGTTCACTTATAAATCTATGCTAACATTCCAGATGTGGAATTTGACCAAAGTGTTGCCTATCTCCCATCCTCTCTTTCTGCAGAATGGTTGAAACTTATTTACAGGCTTTCAGCACAGCACTGGTTAGGTTTTTGTTATCTAGTCCTTCAGTGTCTTCACTTCCCAATGTCTTATGTCTTATTTTCTTTATCCCCTGTAAAAAGAGACAAGCTTGGAAAAACAAAAATGAAGTATCAAAAACCCAATACTGGAAAAGATTTTGCTTTCTAAACAATAACGTCTTTGTCTGTTGATCTGAGATTAATGCATGATGAAGTGCTGAGCTTGTGGTTCAGGGTTGCTTAGGGTGGCCCCATTTTGACCCCAATATCAGTATAGATTTGCCTTATGAATATACTGAATATGTTGTAGGAAAAAATAATAAGTAGTGCTTAGGAAATGAGTGGAGTGATTCCATGTCTCTCACCACTATTAACATAAATTTCTTGATCCATAAAGCTAGTGCAATAACTTCTAGATACACCACAGTAATTTAAAACCCTGCTAAGAATTTATATTTTTCCCTGAACAATCCTTGACAATTAATCTTTTTTTCTCAAATGCTAGGAAACTTCCAGTAAATCAGAAACAAAAAGACTACCGTTTTTCCGAATTATTTCTCAGGTTTTTGTAGAGGTTGTCAGAGGAAATGTTTGACCCTTGCTACCCTATTAAGCATAATTAGTCAATTCCAAGCAGCAGTGGCTGTGGTTTATCTGTTATTCAGCCCCTTGCTTGCTTTGCATTAAATGAAATTCACCCATACCCTTGAGACTGTCATTTTCTATTTCATTATATTTTATCCATATTAAGGGTTCCTTAGAAATGTTATGGAATAAAAGTCTTGAAAAGTGATTCAGAATGTAAAGCTTTTCTGGAAGGTTTGAAAATAACCCTCAAAACTCAAAGGTTATTGTTCCCTTCAGTTCTCCCCTTCTCCCCCCAAGTTGAAGGCTAGCCTCTATTTACATTTTATCCTATTGCAATTTTATGTAAAACACACAAATCATCCTTAGAATTAGACCCCTGAGAGTTCCTATCTATCTCAGATGTCTGTTGTCAGACTATTATCCCCCTACAAACTGTTTTTTGAACAGCTGAAGTACACGATTGGACGTCTTCCTCCTAGAGTATGCACTTACTTACTTGATGATTTGCAAGCTTTCCCTACATGTGAAAAATTGAATTGCCTTAAGAATAGGGGAAACTTATCGTCTGACATCAGTCTCTAATTCCTAGACAGCTATAGCAGAGCAAGGAAGGGCAGACAGCCTGACAATCCTGACCTCATGTTAAGTGCACAGATGGACTTTTTGTGTGTATGCTATTTGACAGTATCATTTGAGCTGAACCTCTTTTTGCTTCTTTAAAGATTTCAGTGAATTTGAGCAACATGGTGAATTTGATATTTAGATGTTTTAGCCCTATTGAACCGTTCAGGAAAGCAACTCAAGAACTTGAGTTTTCATGGTGTTTAGGAGAGATAGCTAAGAAAAAGTTTGCAGGATTTCATATTTCAATATAAACATACAATACATGTATATATAACGTAAAAGTTGAGGCCTTTATTTAGTTTGACCTTCAGGCTTTCTATGTGTCTGTGCAAATGGAGATAGAAGTTCATTTACTAATTTATTTGAGACTATATATTAAGATATAGAGTACCATATGTCAACTCTTCTTTCAAGGCCTGATTGGCAGCAACATGGTTTAGGTTCAAATTTTAGAGGCCACTAGCAAAGACAAGAAAAAAGTATTTCATACTCAAATAGCGGGTGTTTGTGCAGGCAAGTAGTCATGCTATTAGGCAACTGCTAGACTCCTTTGGATCTCCTCAAACTGCAATGAATAAGACTGCCTGATCCACTGCAGCTGATCCAAATCAGTGAAATGTCCATTACTTGCCTGATAGCTCCTCAACCTCTCTGCCACTCATTCAGTATCCATGTAGTCAGCCACTACAATACTACTTTTCTTCCTCAATTAATTCTTTTTTTTTTTCTTATAAAAAGAAAAGAGCACATATGACACAACACATGACAGTTTTTGCCTCTCAAATGAAATTCCTTAGAAGACTTTTTTTTAGTTTGTAACTTCTACACTCCAAATGTAAAGTGCATTGGTGACTAGTGAGCACAGAAATTACTAGCAAATGCAGAAAAAATAATTAAGGCTATGTAATATAAGTATCATAGAACTACTATTTTTTTGTAAAAGAGAAAAAGCTTTAGAAGCATAAACAGAAACAAAAGAATAATAAAAAATGCAAACTTACACATTTCAGGATTGTTTGCTGATCTCTTTTTTCCCTCAACTCTCATTTTCTGTCAAATATCAGCAGAATTCATCTCCCTTTCTAGAATTCTTCCATTCCCTAGGAGATGCTAATTAACTTTGATTAATACAGTGGTCACCAGAGACTTCTATCTGCTTAGAGTCAGAAGCTAAGAAAAGATTTCATGGGCTTCATCAAGCTTTCTAAGACAGACCCTTCCACGTAGAAGAGATACAGAATTAGCATCCTGTGAACTGTAGGAAATTAGCAAATGATTAAGCCTTCCTACTGGTACATTAAAATTTTTACCAAGATTAAACATTATACAAATTTTGAAATTAGTAAACAACCAAGGTTGATTGAATTAAAAAGCAATACAGATTCAATTTTTAAGAATGCAACACATTTTTTCTTCCATCAATTTCTTTCTTTCACTCTTCTGTTTCAACAGACATGTATTTATGCATTTTTCAGTCTGATATTTTTCACAACTGAATGAAAAGCAAATGAGATTCCAGACTGAATGTTTTGCCAAAATCAATAAAAACCACACTGACCATTTCATCATTCAGGATCACTTAGTTTATGTCATTAGCTATCCTTAAAATAATGGATTTTGTGTAGCATATTGGCTGTGATCCAGATAATAGCAAGAACGGGGGTAGAATACAGCTCTCTGTTTAAGATCCATTAAACTGATTGCAGCCAAGTTCCTTGATCTTTTAGACACAGGACTGCAATTATAAAAATTAAATTAGTTAATTAATACATTGGTAGTTTAAATTATGCCCTTCCATAAAGCAGTTGAATCCTCATGGAAGGCTGATGAGCATTTTCTGTGCCTGCGGTTTTGAAGCTCAGTATCTTAATTTCTGGAACAAAGGAATAAAAGCTTGTATCAGTACTGAATGGCATTTTCAGAAAGATTGAGAACTGCTCTCTGTGGGCCAGCATGCTGGGGGAGAGAGTTGCACAGTGCATATGAGTAATGCTGACATGGTGGATTTGGAGTGGCAATGAAGGGGCGACGTTATTATTTTAGCTCTTAGGCGGTGGAAATGAAGCACTCTGCTGAGATGAAACTGTCAGAACTTATACCACCTCCTGGTAGCTGATTCAAGTTCCACTTTGTTTCATAAGGAATAATAGGTCGAACAGATGGTAACGTCGGGGAGGGATCTGAAGGTGCAGGTGGTACTGCATACAAGAGCTCCAACTTCCCTAGTGGGAACAGTAGGAGGAGGGTGGTATTACAATGCAGATCATGACAGCAGTGACTTTCTAGGTCACCAGAACACGTACGATTCCCTACTGCCAACCAGGGAACACCAGAACTATTTTCCTTCTCCTCTCACCTTCTTTCCGCTCTACTGACAAAATGGAAAACATGGGCTCTCAGGTTTTTTTCTGCTCTACTGGCATAGCCATCCCTCATTGCTGCAGCAATAAAAACACCACTTACTCTGGCATATGGCAGGCCTGAAGTTTAAAATGTATGTCAACAAGAAACACACAGTACAACAAAAAAAAAGCAAGTCTAAGATCTTGTATTCATGTTAACTTCTTACCTGCTGTCTTGAAGAAGGCTTGGTTTTCATTTGCTATGTTGACTCCAAACCAAAGCTATTTTTTCAGATTTCTCATCCCTTGATTGAAATTCCCTCTCTGCTTCACAAGGAACACAGAATGAGAAGGGATCTCTTGAGATATACTGATTTCCCAAAAGTCCAAAGCCAGGGTATAAAGAAACAAAAAGAGAAGCTGGACGAAAAGGAAAGATATGAATCTACAAAACCATCCAGTCACTAAAATGGTTTGGATGGGTATCTGACTTGCAAGTCAACAATTAAAGACTTGCATATTGAAATAGAGATAGTCCATGATACCAAAGAATCTGTCTATTGGACTAAAATTCTTGGTTTCAAACATATGGTGCATCTTTTTGCACATATTGCAGAGCAGTGTCTTTAATGTTAAATCTATCTTATAACAACATGTCAGTAACATGTCAGGGCAGGATACCTCCCTCTAATACTTTCTTAGTGTCATAGATGAGCGGATTTTTGTAGAGAGCTCTTATCTGCTGTAGTCACCAATAGTCACCAATAGTCACCAATATCCACGGTAACCAGTATAAGGGTATCTTAAACTCTACCACTGCTCCTCCTCCTGCTGTAACTGTATGACATTTGTCAGGTGGACCAGGGAAAAGACACATTTCTTACTGATGATAAGTATTTTATAGGTACAAGTTTAGTGTTAGGAGGAGGCTTTGTTTAAAAAAAAGCATAGCTTGGAAAACAAAATTTGGATTTCTTCAAAGTTTGTTTTCCACTCATCTTCTATCTGAAACCAATGCATTCAGCATCAGTTCCGTTATACAGCATGTACAAGAACCACAGTATGAGAGTTGATTGTTTTCTTCTACTTGTGGACTGACTGCAAACCTGAACTACACATACACAAAAATCCTTACAAGAGAGTTGCTTTAAATTTTAATAAGACACAGTGAATAGACTGAATAAATTATTGAACGCGTGTAGACATCCAAGACACACTGCACATTGTTAGGAAAGAGAGAGAGGAAGATAGAGAAAAGAGAGAAGTACTTACTATTAATAAAAGTAAGATAGCATTGCTAGGTATGACAGGCAGAGTCATGGTCACATTTTTTTTTCTATGACCTAAGGTAGAGAATGATACAACAAAGATAAAGGATCAAGTTCTCCTGAGAAGCCGTCCAGCCAACAGAAAATGCAACTTTCTCCCTGGGAAAATTGATGGAAGTTATTTAATGTACCTTTACATAGACACACATAAAATTATGTATTTTATGTTTATTATGTATTTCACTACATAGGAAATCTTTTGAATCTATTCTGTAAAGGACCGAGCAATATGACACTATTAAAATTAATGTAAAAATATCTATTTGCCCATGCAGTTTAGGGTCAATGACTTCAGTAATTAGTCACTGACTTTCTACTGTTCTTATTTGGACTCTGTAGTTACCATAACTGTTCCAGCAAATAGTTTATGGAGTTTTACTCGCAAATAGAAGTGATGATGACATGCTTTTATTTAAATCCCTATAAAAAGTACTAATTAGAAACAATTTGCTTGAATTCTTTGCAACAGAGGCTGTAGAGCACTACAGGAGGTTTACAGAAGAAGCACTGCATCCATACGTGGTAATTCAAAGTACTGACAAAGTGACAGCAGCAGGAATAGCTCATTCCTGTCATTTTCCTTAGCCAAATTGTCAGCTTCAACCTTATTGTCAAGTATTTTGCAGCCTCAAATAAAAGTTGATAAAGGAAAAATAATATTAGAAATTTTATTTTCTAGAGAATGTTCCAAAATAGCTATATATATGGAAAAATATATATAACAATAACTTTATATATAAATATGCACACACACATATACCTATATATATGTTTGAAATACAAAGTGTTTGAAACCAAATATTTTCTCCTTTTAAAAAGTGTATAATTTTAAGTGATATCAATATTTATTTTATTTTTTCCTAAAAATGCTTTAAAATCAGAAATGAAACCAACACTGTTCCACAGACAGTTTCAGTTCAGATAAATTGAAGCTATCATTTCCCTACCACAATAAAAACCCTTTTCATCAACAAATTGATCCACTCTACTAAGTGCTGTCCATTCTAGGCATAAAGTGGTGAAAGTTTTGTGGAGAAGCTCTACATTTGGGTAAAATTTCCCTTTCAGGCCTATATTAAAAAGCCTTAGAAATATTTGAACCTATTTACAGAGTAAGCCCCAAGGAACAGGATTTACCTACTAGTGAGTAAAAGCAGATGACACAGGTGGGGATTCATAACAAAATTATTTATCGTATTAATTAAATCGTTACATACAATGTTTGCAAACTGTTTATGCACTATTTTATTTGGATTTGAATAAAAAGCCTCTCATAGTCTCCCACTCCTCCCATGACAAACAGTGCTCAAGTTTACAGAATTTTAGAGAAGGTCGTAAAGGCCACGTACACATTTACAGAGATATTGGCTTGCTATTTACTTGGTTGTAGGTTGCAACTAAGGAAACGTAAAATTGAGTGTTGCTCCAGTGAGAAGGAGATCACGCTGCAAGAACCGTGATGAGAGCTGCACTAAGTGGGAGCGAGTGCACCAGAGTCCTGCCGCAAACAGCCTGGCCGCTTGCCAGGAGAACAGCCCCCTTTGGTGACTGAGAGCAGTGAAGTTGGGAAACAGCGAGAGGGTCTGGATAGGAGCCAGAACAAGCAGGAGAGATAAACAGCAGAAAGCCACTGCGCAGCTGGAAAGGGCAGGGGAAGAGTGCTTATAGTGCATGAGAAGGGCAGGAGCCAGGCACGAAGTATCTCTCCCTGCTAGTTTACTACACCTCAAAAAGCAGGCGGATCTGTTTTTTTCAGATGTGGCCCAGTTAACAGCACAACTGTAACAGCTTGACAAGTGCAGATGCTCCTATCTTGCCATGAAAAAGGAGAGTAATCTGAGGGATGCACATTCCAAGGGCTGTTCTGGCAGCAGAGGCATTTCAGAGTTTTCTTAGTGTTATTTTTAAACACAAAACAGCTTCTGAAGCCTGTATGCCTCCTTTCCAGTTGGCATGCTCTGTGCCAGCGTTTTGAGGTAGGAGAGTGCAATAGTGGTGCTGAAGCACAGAATCACATCGATCAGGATTGCTAGGAAGCTCTTTGAGAAGGCATCATACACTAGTATTCAAGTGATTTTTCTGTCTGTTTTGGAGGAAAATACTCAAGCAGTACTTCTGTGGGGAAAGAATACCTTTAAGTGAAAATAAAATTGCTTCACCTTACAAAACTTCACCACTCAGAATCTGCGACTACGAGCTTGTAAATGGCTCTGAATTGTTTAATGCAAAAATCTATTTTTATGCAAGAACAGTATCTGCATATTTTTGCCAAATCATAGGCCAGAAAAGGAGAGAGACCATTAGCATCAACCTTAATTCTGTAAAGCTACATATCAGATATTTTCTGCCATATGTTTTTAAATTCTGAATACATAAACAACAAACTTTAAGGGGAAACTTGAAGAAAAAATATTTATGGTTCCAAAATTTTTTATAATTACAGTTATAAATTATAATGTCCAAACGTATTCATAATTTTGGACAATAGCTTGACAAAATTTCTACCTCACTGCGTCTGTTTTGTGACTTTCTTCATGCAGCAGTAATGTACTATTACCTACTCTTCTTTTCATTTCCTTTTACTCTGAAAAAAAAGGAAAAATTAAATAAATTGTATGTTCTCTATAATAAACTGAGTAATGTCAATTAAAGTTCTTGCACAAAAAAAGGTGTAATTAGGTGAGGCCTTCTCCTTCCTTCATAGCTGCTGTTTTTTCTGGAGACATTTTTTGAAGACAGTGAATACAATAGCAGCACTTCTTGAACGATACATCTTTACATCTTTAGGATGGGAGAGGAAGCACAACTAAAGATCTGATTTTGAATTCTCTTCCCTCTAGATAAGACAGGTCTGATGTCAAAGAATCACACTGATGCATATGTAAATTAGCATAAATAAGAATAAAAGTATGACTCCTATCTGAAAATTTTAAGATTACAGTATTATGCAAGATATTCCAGAGACCTTATAGTGATGGAGTCCACCATGAATTACTCAGTAAGTTTAATCTTAGAGTATTGCCTCTTAGAGGCAACTAAAAAACAAACAAACAAACAAACAAAAAAGGGAGAGAAAGAAAATTTTCCTGTTTCAGTTAAACTCAGAAAGGCTGCATTCCCTACATAGACACCAAGTAGTCCTGAAGGAGCACTAATTTTATTCTTCAAGTGACCAGGTCAGTGTAAGCAAAGTCACACATAAAATAAACAGCAAATGCTGGGAAAGTACTGATGTAGATTTCTCATTATAAGAGAATGAGGGGAATTTGAGATAATTTAAATTTGAGCATCTGCACCTCAGGGCCAATTCAGGCTATTCCCAACTCATTCTAATCTGGCTACTAGGACAGTAAAATTAAAATATATTCTGACTTACTCTTTCAATAGAAGAAAATAAAACACCAAGAAAACTACTTATGTGAAGCTTCACATATTTAGAGCATAATTTAAGTACATCAGATATGTAACACAGTCATAATCATCTATACTAACAGTGAACTTAACTGTTTTTACTTTGTTACTCTTCACAGGAAAGTAACTGCCATATGAGACTGTAGAAAATGATCTTTTAAAATTGACCAAAATGAGTTTATGTTTGTTACTGTGACACTGCACATTGCCACCAGATTCATTGCTGCTTGACTCACCTCAGCAATATGATGTTGGGCCCTCTGCTTCAACTTCATTACAATTTATGACAACCTTTTGTAAAGGCGAGTCTACACGAGGGCTCAGAGCAGGTTCTGGGACACTTCAAATTCCCATTTTTTCAGAACATGCACTTCTCAGAAATGTGTCCTGCTTCCTTGTGCTGTCCAGAACAGACATGTTCCTCCAACTTACTAGATATCACATAGAAAAGTCTCTTGATGGAGAGCAAGGGAAGTAACATCTAAGGTAGATAAAAGGCAAATAGGAAGGTTGAAGTCTTTCACTTCTACCTTGTTTTTATTACTTGGATGACACAGCTGGAGCAGACAGGCATTTGTTTGATACTATACAACCATCAGCCAACATTTTCACGAACTCTGATAATAGACACCAAATAAGTAATTACTTACAGAGCTGACAATGACTATTCCAGCTTTGCTAAGCTATAAGTTTTATGCATCTCTGCACAACCTTAAAAATTCATACTATCAATCAGACAATAAGTTTGGTATAAGAGATGACTGTAGTGAGTTGTAGGTAAAAATATTCTTTTTAAAATATATCTGTGAACATTATAATGTGTTATCTATTGTTCTGATTTTCTTTCCAGCTCTAAGAAATGATGCAGGATTAAATAGTCTGAGACACTTTCCTCAGTGCATGAGTGCCATCATTGTTTTATTCTGCAGAGTCTATCATGGCTTGAGGCAGAAAGCATCTGGTTATCTTCTGAAAAGTATTACATGCAGGAGACGTAGCAAGATAGGCTCAACAAGCAGTATTAATTAACAGAAAGCTGCAAAAATACAAAATACATCTCTCAGTCTACTAGTATTTATATGAATTGTGAACATCAGTTCACATTTCAAGACCTAAAGCACATTTTTCTCGCCTAAATGTTAATCACAATGCTGGAACATGATTAGCCAAAATTCAACAAAAGGAATTCTACAAAATGAGCTTCCATAATTTGGTCCGGAGATTTTTAAGGAAAAAAGAAAAAAAAAATCACTTCCTTCCCTAGAAACTAGTTGACTTTTTAAAAGGAATCTTTCTAAAGTTTCATAAGAGTAACACGACTTCTGTTTGAACATGTTGTTTGAAACATAATTTTCTTAGAAACAAAAATCTAACTTTTCCATGAAGAATTCAGAAGATTATACTTTCATCCTGCAATAAATCTTTCCTTTTACAAGTTCATCATATTTTTTTCCTCCTTGAAAGTAGATTTAAGATTTCTATACAAGGTATTTTAGTGTCGCTATTCTTCAGACATTTTTAAAGGACTTGATAGGCTTTGGCCGAAGATCCATTTATCAGAGGCAGCAGGCTGTATTACTTGCTGAATATAAGAAAGATATTTAATCAGTATCTTAAAAGAATTATGAGCAACTCAACTCAAGCTGAAAAGAGCACTTCTGTTTCTATATATAATTGGCCTAAATTGATGAGGAATATGGATAAATCCCCCTCATTTTACCAAAACTTTTTTTCTCTCTGTGTCTTCATACACATGCACATAAAAAAAAAAAAAAAAAAAAAAGCTAATATCTAATTATTCCTTTTCAAACCAAATTATTAAAGTTACGATGAATATATGGATTTGAACTTGCTCTCTCTTCTAATCTGCTTATGTGAAGTACCTTGAATCATATTAAAACTGCACTGTTGAAAAAAAATCTTAATTATTTATTTCAAAGCAACAGTTGGTTTTTAAGTTGGCCACTTATGCAAATAGTATGTGAGATGAAGTTTATTAAAGTCATGCTCACATCCTCAGAAAAAAAATCTGGAACAAAATCTATTGCAGAGACTCATAAAAAATGTTGTCAGGCTGCCCCAAGACACAGGAGGAATTTTACAAAATTCATCCCGCTATAACTACAAACACCGTACAGCAATCATTCATAATACCCAGTCAATTCGCTCTGATGAGACAGTTACTCTTTTAGATTCCAGGACTCTCAGACATTCCTGGTCACTTCTTGTTTCCAGTCTGTCCACCTCAACCTTTGAAAGTGAATATTAAATTTGAGTCTTTTCAGACCTGTCTCTGGAGTCAGGATTCTGGTTCTTGCCAAGTTCTTCATTTTAGCAACTATCCTAAATGCTTCTTTGTAGCTTTGGTCACAAGTAAAGACCTTCAGAAATGGCCTGCTTCAATGCTTTTAAAATTACAATATCACCTTAGAAAAGTTATCCAAAATTATGAAACTCCATATTGAATACCATACACGTCAACTAATAGTGACTTGAATTGGAAAAATATATTAGAAAGTATTCAGGGCCTTACAAAAGGCTTAATGAAGATTATAGAGCAGTGTTATTGACAAAATATATAAAAAAAAATAACTTTTAGGAATAAGAAAAGTCTAGCTAAATTCAACATAAGATAAAAATTCAAACCAAAGACAGATGGAGTTTCCCATGGAGTTTCATTTGTTTGGGGATATATTTCCCTCATTAAAATAGTAATCCAGACATACTGATCTTTAAACATAGACTGTAAAAGGCTTTCTACAATGGTCACAAGACAACACTTCTCGAACTTATTTTGAAATTCCTTTTTTATGTTTCACAGCAGTGCCTCTTTAAATGTTCAAGTCTCCCTCTCCCAAATCCTAACTATGGCTTTGAGCTGATTCTTCTTAGGAGTAACAATTTAACGTTATCTGTAGATTCTCTAGAAAAGTAGTTATTAAGATAAGTCATCTTCTGAGAAGGTATAAGCTGATACCTTGTAAGGTACAATAAAACTTTGATGATATAAGAAAGAAGGTAACAGTAAACCAAATTTTGACTTTAGTATTAGAATACTTTGCAATTCTATGATATTTCACCTGAGCATCTGAAGGTACTTCTAAAAATAATGGTTTGGCTTTGTAGTGTTATTGTTTTGTGTTAGGGAAGCATCATCAACAACATTTTATGAGCAGAGAAACTGCCAGACTGAAAGGTTTCAATTCCTAAAATCTTTGTGAAAGCCACTCATGTTCGTGGGACACAAGCCTGCACAGAACGACTAACAAGCAAAGGTTCACTCCAGAGTGTGATGAAGCCTTTTCCTGGAGGAGACCAGGAATTTCATGCAGACTGCATTCTGATTTCCAGGCCTCAGGGAGCTTTAGATTTGGGCATCAGTGGCACAGATGTGGTGGGATGGGAGTGGGCATCCTCCCATGGCTATGATGCTTGGCTTAGAGCCTTGCTTGATATTTTACATGACAGCATAATGTTGTGTTAATTAACACCAATTCAGTGTTATTAAGCTGCACTTAGACTCATTTCCTGAAGAAAACACACAGATTTTGGAATTAGCATTTCAGACATTCTAGAAAAGTTTCATATTCAGTTTAGAAATAGCTGGAATAGAGCCAGCCTTTTCACAAGTTTTATATACACATTGATATAAACATAGTCACCAAGTACCCATTCTTTTGAAAAATAAAATGAACAGAATGTGTTTGAATCAAAAGTCAGTTTCTGCTATCTTACACAGTAAGATCAAGGAGAGTTAATATTTTAGGCAGCCTCCAGATTTCTTGGAGACAAAGACTTTTCCTGTGTATCTACATAACCTTGTCCTCGTGAGATGGGCAGATGCATAATTTTCAGACAAAAGAGTTTTAAATAGATTGGTAAAGACTGAAGGAATCTCTCATTAGGCTTTCCTTAACCCTCTCTATGCTACCCAACAGGTTAGGGTAGTCTATCATCTCAGCTGTCCCTAAGCATTTTCATCTAATTTTTTTTTGCAGTTTGCAAAGTATTCAAACAAATCCACTCTTGATGGCACTTAAGCAGGAGAACAGATAGTCTTTAAGCTTTGGCAGCTCTTAGATCACTAAGAAAAGAATAGACCTATCACATCCTAGTCATCCAAACTAGTTTGTCAAATATTTTGACAAGGGAATTCCTTTTGGCAAGAGCTATACAAGTCACAGAAAGAGGGTGGTATGGTGGGAGCAGAGGTAATAATGTGTACAGAAAAAAAGCTCTGTGAGATATAGTTTTTACTTTTGTAGGATTTTGATTCATTTGAAAGCTGAAATATTTATAGACAATGCTTTTTCTTCTTAGAAATCTCTGTCTGTAAACTTTATCTTTGCTAGTGTTACTTTGGAATGTCTTTTTAAATCCGCTTTCTTCCATTGACAAAAACACTCAGCCCTTTTTTAAATATGAAAAATTATATGCTTATTGATTTCAGATGAATTTCTCCCTTTCCTCTCTCACATTGGACTCAACAAAACTGTATCTGATTTAATTAGCTGCTAAACTATGAACCTAACTGATTTTCAAAATAAAGTTTGAAATGGCTGAGTTCTTTTGACTTGTGTCCAAATTGCATTCTATGTAAAAAACAGCTCACAGTTCATGACTGAGTCAAATGAAATATTCTATATTTTTTCCCTTTTCAAATGAAACTTGGGAAATTCCTACAATTATTTCTTACTGAGTTTATAACTGTGTCCTTTTCTAAAATTTTAAATACGTTCATTTGGTGTCAAGAGTGAAAGCAGAGGGTAGAAGAAAGTACAAGACATATCAGTGCAAACAGTCTCATGATGAGTTAATCAATGAACAATCTAGCCCTCTTCTATGGCACTACAGACGTTAAAATAACTCATGCTGCACTCTGAGGAATTAATTCTGCCTGCTGCACTCCACCACTCTGTATCATCAAGATATTTGCACAACATATCAGACTGACAGTTTCAAAAAGAATACACTTTCACATTGTATTTTGCAGTGGTCTTTTTGCTGTGAGGGTGTAGTACATTACACCTGCTAAGTCCTTATCTACAATCTAGGGGGTATTTTTCCCCACTAGAAACTAACAACTTTCAAAGATGAAATAATATTATATTTTGTTCCTTGATCTGCTACAACAGGAAGAAAAATCAGAATACTTGTGTACTTCCAATAAAATTAGATATATACATATATAGATATATATGCATGTGTATACCCGGCACTGTCACCAAAAGTGATATATCATTCCTAAAAAGAGGTCATAAATTGAATATTGCACTTCAGCCTACCTTGAGTAGATTCAGCTATCCTTTCTCTAGAAATGAAAACCATTTTTTCTTTTCTTCAAAAATGCCAGTCTACCCTGCAATCTTTTTTTGAAAAATAACAAATGGTATATAAAATCTCACGCAGAACAACCCACCTGAGTATGTTCAAACCAAGTTGCAGGGATGCCTTTCAAATACTTATGCAGTTTAGGAACCAAACCTTGATGACTAGAGAAGAGTTTTTAATCTTAATCTACTTTCCTTTTCAAAGAATCTTAAAAGTTTTTTTCTACCAATTAAGTTTTGCACCATTATACCATGAATTTTCTGTAAAAGACTATTGTGGCATTTACAGTGTCATTTATAATGCTTACTAATACTGAATTTTGAAGCTATTCCCAGTAAAATGCAAAAAAGAAAAACAAATTATCTCCAGAAATTATGACCATGGTGCTCTTTTGCCAAATAATGCATACTTCTGGCTTTACATTTTTTGGTGTAAAGAGGGAATACAAGGGACAAGTATAATTATCTGAAATTACAGAGCTTCATTGAACAAAACTCTCCATTCCTCCTAATATCTTTTGCTTTTACTTTATAGTTTTCAGTGGAACCTTATAAAATAGTGAAGCGTGAAATAATTTTCGGAATGTATCTCTTATCCCTACTAAGTAGAAAAAAATAAAGCAGCATTGATGATTTTATGCTGCAGATAGACAGCTCAAAGTACTCTGGATTCAAGAGATGCATAAAGGATGAAGCATATTTGGCTCTCTACCAACTTAGTGCAATGGTAGGCTGCTAAGCAAACCATTTCAGCTGCCTGAGTCATGTCAGATCTTTCAGCGCAGTCTGTGCCAAAAGAACTCACCTTTCTTTTGTAGTCATAAATAGAGCCCAAAATAGAGACCAACAGACCTCAGAGAACAGTTTTCAGAAGTCCTTTATAATAAAGCCAGATAGGACTGACATCTGCTTGTGAATATCTATTTCTAATTCTAATATCTAATTCTTAATCATTATTCTCCATCTAGTATGTAAACATAGTTAGTCATAAGAAAAGAACCATACAAGGGACATTTAATGAAAGACAGGATTTTCTTGATTTGGTTAAGTCATCTAGATGTGACAGATTCCCCCA
The DNA here is from genome assembly GCA_034781795.1 of Crypturellus tataupa. Taxonomy (NCBI): domain Eukaryota; kingdom Metazoa; phylum Chordata; class Aves; order Tinamiformes; family Tinamidae; genus Crypturellus; species Crypturellus tataupa. The sequence goes on along the minus strand of JAWLRI010000950.1, from coordinate 2,126,133 downwards.
GCTATTTCTACTAAAGTGAGTGTGCTGCTGCATTGCTCCCTCCAGTCCATAACCTTGAAGACATATGTTTTGACTTCTGCACAATTCTTCCATGTAACTTGATCTTCCTCCATAGGAAATATAGGCACACAGTTAAAGAGGAGACAGTTTTACCCTCCAACAAATTCCCTGATGAGGATGATGGGGGAAGTGGTACAGTGGTCTGTGCCACAGACCCCCGCCTTGTGCTGCTGCTGGTATGCACAGGCAGGACACTTGACACTGCAGGCTCTACCTCTAGCTGTCAATGGGTCTGTCAATACCTCCCCCCCCAAAAAAAAAAGAAAAAAAATAAGATTTTACTGATTTTAATGAAAATCTTTGCATCTTTGCATATTGCCTTCAGCACCCAGTGATTTATCCATTGGTGGAACATTGTTGTTTGATTTTTCTCATTTCTCATTGTGTCAGATCCCCTTCAGTTTAGGCATTCAGAAAGTAGAATCTAAAATTTAATTTATATAACAGAAAAAGGAGCAAGGGAGAGCAAATATGGATACTGATTGAAAAACCTTACCAACCAGCAGCCTGGGCAGTGTAAGTATTTCTCTTTTTTAATCTTACTAGATGTCTCTCTGCAGACCTTTTGGGTAAACTGGACTTCATTAGAATCTGTGAGAAGAACTACTATCCTAAGATCAACACGTACTTCATCAGTGATAGAGGCACCTCACGGATTTCTAGATGCACTCAGCAAGCACAGCTGGAAAACAATTGCTCAATTGCTCTTAAAAAACAACCCCCCCAACTGTATTTAGGTTTAGTAGTCTATATAATTTAATCCTGATGGAAACAAAGCTGTTTTCAAATGATGTCCTTGCCCTTTTTTTGTCTACTCCACTAGTCAAAGCTAGCAAACACGATAATATATAAAAGACTAGCTGAAAGATTTTCATTTTGCATGCACAGACATCTCTGTAATCTCTCCAACAGCATTTACCAATACATATACCTGGCATCCTGTATTCTGAAGCATATTGTGGCTGCCACTTTTCTTGTTAGCTTTTTGTGTATCTGGAAATGCCTTTTGAGCATGACTGCATTCTGTTCTCTTCATTAAAGATCTATTTGCATTGCGTTTCACCCCCATCTGCAATTATTTACCCATTTCCTGCCACCTCATTTTTGACAGAGGAGGCCCTGCTGTCCAAATGAAATTTTAATGAAGGCTTGAGGACGTGCTTGCATTTTGGTGATTCCTGCCGCATTCCTGTGACATGCAAAGAACAAGAGTCGAATACTCACAGTTAGTGGGAAAGTGTTATTACTTTTTAAAAGGAACAAATATAGGCATAGAGGATATGGTCTGCCAGCTCCGCTTTGCTCAGTACTTTTATCACTACCCCACATCGAATTCTGTGCTCTTTTCTTCTTCCTGCCCAATTTGCCTAAGATGACCAGCATCTCATATGCCAAGAAAACACCATACTCCTCCTTTAAATCTGCTCCCAACCTATTTGCTTCTGTTCATGCTGTCACCACTGCATTTCTTTCAATTTAGGAAGGCAGCATTTTAGCACATTACACACATAACCTCATTACCTTATATTTTCCAAGCTCAGCCATTGAACTTTTTTTTTTTTTTTTTTTTTTTAAAGCGGTGAAATCCTAACTTCGAGATAAGAAATCCAACTGACCCATATCTTTGGTATACAAGATATACAAGTAAAAGCAAAGTTACAGAAGGAAAAAAAAAAGAGTATATTACTGGATGTAATGACCTCATGGATCTTTTCTCACTGTGCCCTCAATTTTTAATTCCCTTCTTGCAATCCTTCCTTTACTCAGCAAATGAACCACACAACCCATAGCCTACTTTTTGTCACACTGTCCAGCTTAATCTTCAGGACATAAGGTGCAGAAGGGTGTTCTCTGGAGAACACCCAATCTACTGTAATCTTCTCATTTAATATTATAACCCAAGTAGCTTGTTGAGAAGTACTAAATTAAAGCCACATGGGAAGTTTATTTCCAAGTAGTATTTCCAAATTTTTGAGAGTCATTAGGATTATGTGAGATATTTCAAATACTTCAAAAACTTCTATCATGCCCAAAATAGTACACTAGCTTGCCATTTGACAAAATATAGCTGAGTTGTTACACTTTCAGCTATAATATTATCTTAAAATCCAGAATAGAGCAGAGGTATGAGATACATCAGACCAAAAGGGTAGAAGGTTGGTAAAGATGGCATTTTAAGCAGAAAGTCTTGGATGGCCTTAATAGGTGGTACATCAATTCCACTACTACAAAATGAGAGAATTGCTAAGGATGATGGTAAAAGAAAAACTGGTTTCTTTACTCGAGAGTCCAGTTAAAGATGCCGTGGGCAAGTCATGGAGTAGAAATGAACTGCCTATAGTTTTCAAGAGATAACTTCAACTTTTGAAGTTATCTTTTTTTTGTCATTACAGTGTTCAGCTTGTCAATATTCACCATGACAGCAACTTCAGCAATTTTGTCTGATACCTTGAGTGTAGATAAACAGCAAGAGATTAGCCTACATTCAGGCTGAAAAGAATAGGAAAAATATATGTTAACTGTATCTGACTTGAGAGAACTCTCTTTTGCTGTTTTCTAAGAAGATAAGCCAAACTATGAATTTCTATTTGTGGGGAACTATATTTTTCTTTTTTCCATTTTCTAAATTAAAAGCATTATGCAACACAGTCATATACATGATACTATGCAATGAAACAAGAAAATAAATGGCGAACATAATGAAAATACTCTACAATGACTACTTTTATATCGATTAAGTTAAGAAGCAATCACACAATAAATAAGATACTTTAAGAGGATATTTTAAGGAAACAATCTGTTTCTAAACACACTATTCCATCATATTTGCATTTCTATTTCCTCAAATATAATATTCAGACCATATTATTTTCAGTTTATTAATAGTACTAGTGGTCTTATTGTTTAAATAATTTCAGTACTTTTTCAAATAATGAAATGATTGATAAATCTCTTAATATATCAAAATTAAGTTATATTTTGCTATCAAATTTACAAGTATATATTCAGTAAGTTTCCACAATGTGCTAAATCATCTCCTAAATTATATAGGTATAGACATATATGTGTAAGTTGAAGTGTTTTCCTGGAGCAGACAAAAACAAATTCTGTATATTTCAAAGATATGAGAAAAAGTAGGATGTGGTGAGAGACAATTAGACCTAATGGAAGACTCAGGCTATAGCCCACATAGGCAATATGGGCAATTATAAACCTCCCAATATATCTGTGGCTTCCAAAAAAAGAATTTTCTTATTATATGGTTTTTTAGAGTGTCTGCATTTATATCGAAGGAATGATATCTACTCTTTAATGTAACCTACCTTTCATTGAATCCTGTAATAGTTTTCATTGCTTGCAGAATTAGATCTTTCTAATTTTCACTACTTTGATTTTCAATATGTATGCAAGGAAGTAACATGAAAGAATGCTCTATCATTGCAAGACTTTCTTCAAAATTTCTTCTCAAGCATTCATAAAAAGAACAATTTTACTTCACCCGAGAACAAATCTTTTAACAGTCTGGGTGGCTTTTATGATTGTAGAGAAGTAGGATTGCATACTTTCATGAATTCAAAGATATTAAATGAAATATCTTCCACAACTGATTCTCTTCTGTCAAAATTGCAAGAGGAAAAAAAACTGCTGTGAGCATCTTCAAGGTCTCATGATACTTACTGTCTGTTCTATTTTGCAAAATATTTTTGCTGGACAGGTGGCAACAATACTCACTGTCATTTGACATTCATTTATAGATGAAAGGATGCTTTATGAGAAAAAAAAAATCTTAATGTATATGATATATCATCAAAATTCAAACTTCAGAAATTTAAGATCCTTCTTGTTGTTAGAATTCCTACATGAACATTAACTGTACGTGAGATCAAAACCTTAATATTTGGACAAGGTCAAACCTTTGTGATACAAGACAAGCTTCAACAAAAATATTTCAGATTCAGTATGGGAATCAGTAATTACAGTATTTTTCTCAGTCAATCCTATTTCTTTGCCAAGTTCTTCAGTCTTAAAGCCTAAGCACATTCAACAATTTTCATTTTCATTCTCCTCAAAATCTCAATCCTCACCTTAAGCTGAAAGGGAGAAAATTTCTTCTGCTGTTCCTGCCATGTACACTCCCTAATCATTCTCTATAGTAATCAATGCATCAGCTGCTGAGACCTTTCTCAGGGAAAATCCAAGTGCTACCAGAGGAAAGTCCCTTCCTTCTTCCAAAGCCCTGCTGCACACAACTGCTTTCATTAGCAGTATGTTTCTTCAAGCTGAATTCTATACTAGAAATAATGTTTAATCTATAGGTACAAGATTCAGCATAACTGTTCAGGTTGTGCTTGATCACTTTGCCTAATCTACCCATCAAGCAAGAAAAATTAATTAACTAAAGTCTGGGTGATCTGTCCAAGATGTGCTGAAGAGCAAGCAGTGGTTGCGACAAGCTGCTGCTAAACCACTTTGCTTTAGGCAAAAATAAAACTTAAGTGGATGTGTTATAATGTAACCAGAGGTGTGATTTTCTCACAAGGAGGCCTATTTCAATGAGATTAGAGGACTTCTCATAGATTTTCAATTTTATGTTACGTTATACCCTTGAGGCTATATTTTTGATTTGCCTCTCTGAGAGTTATAACTTTCACCTCTGTCATCAAGGAACAAACTCGACCACGCAATTTTGTTGTGTAAAAGTAAGAGAGAGTGTCACTGTCGCTCAGGAAGTCAGCCAGGAAGGTTATCTGTGTGGGGAGAAGTCCAGGCAGTGCTTGTCCCCTCAACCGTTCATCCCTGAGCCACAAGTAGCACTCAGTTTGTGGTAGATTTGAGGCAGATTTCATGGGAAAAGTGTTCAACTCTAGTGTTCAGCCTCTCCTTAGACCTGCAACCCGCATCTCCTCTGCTAGGAGGTCAGTAGATGACCTCCTAGCAGAGGTCATTTGAATACCAAGAGCAGATCAGCAGTGACAAAATGACGGACAGAACAGCAGTGACCTGAGCAGCTACTCGAGCAGTGAGTCAAGTCAGTGTTTATATGCTTCTTCTGATAGGATCACATAACCTTAATCACATTCTCTACCTGCTGTCTCACCTACACCTGGCTGCAAGCTCTACTCTAACTACGAACCAGATGCATGCAATGACAGGTATTTGACTGATATGACGTGTTTACTTTTAGAAAGTAATTCAGTTCAAAGTATATTACCCTGAGATGAAGTAATCATCTGCGAAAGAGAACAAGTAAATGCCATGCAATAAGAAAAAAACATGTAGAAAATGAAAGAGGCAGTAGGTCACTCAGTAAATATTTATCATCACTATGAAAAGACAAACAAATCAAAACAAAACAAAACAAAAAAACTACACTACCAAAAGGTCGTAGCTTCAAGATACATAATCTGTTTATGCTCTTTGAAAACAAGCAAGCACTGCAACACTTCAATTATCTTCCTTAAACTATGAAAAGAAACCTAAACAAACGACCCAGATACTATATCTAGTTGATAGTAAGTACAAAATAGTAACATTATATGATTATATGATGAATTGCAAAGACCCCATGAGCATACAATTTAAACAGATACCCAGTAAGTATACAAGGAATTTTGTCATTCCTGATATTAAGTTTGAAGCTGACACAAACATACAACAATCCAAAAAAGACACTGTGAATGTTTAGTAACTATTAACTGTTCTTATAGTTGTGATGGCGTAAGAATATAAATGAAGCAAACAGTTTACAGCCAGAAAAATTCTATTGCTTTACACCATTCAGCATACAGCAAGTTAAAAATCAGCAGGCCAAAAAAGAGAAAACAGACATGCTCATGTACACGATATCTTCCTATTAGACTGAAGTTCTAATAGTAATAACAATCAGCTGAACATCAACCCTTTCTTGCAGATTTCACTCTATTAGCATCCTTTTTTTTTTTTTCATTCTATTTTAGTAATATTGATAACAAGGAAAAAAACCTGTATCTAGTTAAACTCAAATTATATCCTGGCCTGCTCTTATATCTTTGAGATTCAAATTTTCTGTCTTCTCTTTTTCAATATATTCATGTTTACTGATATCAAGCAAAATTCTATTGATTTCGGTAGAAACCTATTTCAGAACAGGAAAAACTTTGTGATTGTTTTTTATTGTTATTTATATTTTTCCAAAATACAGATATTGATTAATAACAAAATGCCCTCAAGAAGGCTTAAGGAATAAGATTATGTTGTCTCCAAATTACAAACTTCAGATTACGGTGTAATCAAACATCTTTTGCCTAAAATCAATAAGATTCTGCCTGAGTAATTTATATTGACTTTGTTTATGCTAAATACAGGGTGGTGAAGTTAGAGAAGTTAGAGACAGTAAAATAGTTTATGCTGTATCCAAACATATTTCTGTGATATTCTTCACAGTACCTCCAGTCTGATCCTCTGGATGAGTGGAAGGCCCAAAAGTGTAAGCACACTTCTGTGGCAGATGTTTCTTCTTCTTAGTTTCATCAAAAATTGCATGCTCCAAGGCTGTTCCATGATGCAAGTCAAAACACAGTAAGCAGAATAGAACATTATTTTTAAGTTGTGTTATCTTTGGTTTTGGAAACACATTACTGAATGTAATGCATAAAGTTCTCCTTGTGCCCTGAAGGTTCTCCTTCAGGGCACAAGGTGAACTTCAGGTGGAACTGAAGACTATTTCTAATCCAAAACTGCTCAATAAGGGAACACTTTGCATTTAAGACCTGAAGCCAGATTCTCAGAAGCAGGTACCTAATAAATCAAAACTATGTCACAATGTCTTAACTGGGAGTATTATTGAATAGATAAGATTTTAAAGGAACCCATCTGGCATTTATTACGGGTTAAGAAAACAGTAACGCCTTAATAAGAAATTTTTAATAAAGATTAAATTCTACTTATACAGGTCAAAAGTATCAATCCATTACCTAAAAAACAAACAGCTAAAAGTTTAAGATACTTTGATCATAATAATATATAGTATACAATAGACTAGCCTGTCTGAAAAACTATACCATGTTCTACCAATTTGAGTTCATATGATCAAACTATATTCCTGTTGTGAAATGTTTGTAACAATGAAAATATATTTTTCTAAATTTATTTTTAAGAATAACAGCACTGTCTGGTATAACTTTTTCACAGTAGGTTTTTGTTGTTCAAAGTGTGCTTTCTTTTAAAATGTAGACTACAGAAATTACTCTCATAGGGTGTTTTTATTCCTTCATCTTAAGGAATATAAATTTAGATTCTATTACTAATTGCTTCCTTGTAATCAAGAAACTAACATCTGGGGACTTTGTAATCCTCAGGCTATATTAAACAGAAGGGTAGTTCTAATATAGATTGTTCAAAGAGTAAGTTAACGATTGTACCCCTCAGTCTTGAGAGGGAATTTTAGTTTGCTATCAGGCTTTCCTCTGTTATCTTTACATTAAATAATGTGTGATTTAAAATGTACTATTTTTTTTTTCTTAAAAAGTACTTTGAAGTAATTACAGGAAATCTGGTAAATTTTGTAATAGTGCATTTTAGAATTATGCCAAATTTAGAGTTGCATCCTAGAGCAAATTAGTATCGTATTTTAGGAATGTACTTTAGATACAAAAGCTTTCTTTAAAAAAAGATCAGATCATAGAAACAGTTGCCAAGTTCAGAGACATGAAAGGAAATATCAGAGGTAGTAAATTATAAATATGAATAGAAGATACAACAACTCTGATAATTAAGATGATCAATAAGAACAACTGACATGACCAAAATTAGAAAGGGGATGCAGAACCGTGTTCCAAGTTTTCCTGTAACACTGTCTCTACCAGGATGGAGATGAATTTGAAACCTTTTTCTGAAGGGATCATATATGAACAAAGAGTCTTCTAAGCACTACTGCGATTCTGCTGTTAGAGTCCATTATCTATATTAAAAACTTAAAGTAGCTTACTGTAAAACAGTGTGAGGGTCTAAAGGCATGCTGAGCTAATTCAGCAGGATACAAACTGAAATGTTACGCAAAAGTAGTAAGCTGATTCACTTTATTTTTTCAATTAATTTTTTAATGAAATGCTCTTCCTTGAGTTTCATCGAGGAATTCATGCAGTACTTTCTGAAGTTACAGTATGAAAACAATCTGCCTGGCACAAATCTTTTTGGCTGAAGAAAGGAAGTAGAATAGAAGTTACTGTTGGTTCCTTCATTGATTAAACAGATTATTTTTATCTGCAGGCCTTTAGAGTTTCTCCTTCTGTTTATTTTAAGTATAACCATTTGGAAAGGAATACAAATATAATCTCTGTGAATTTCCTATATGGATATGAATGAAGCACTCTCTCCTCCTCCCTCCTCCATCTGTGAATACACTCCTCCTATTATAAGAATAGTAAATGAGATAATCATTGTCTCTCTATATAAAATGTAAATCATGACTGCTGCAGTCATTATTACAGCATTCTGTCATGAAAATGAATCCAGGAATGTGTTACATATGTATGGTCTTCTACAAGCTTTGGATTGCCATAGGATTTGACATCAATTAAAGTGCTGATATCAATGCAATCAAATGCATTTCATGACAGAAATGCATTTATATTAAACGCACTATTTATTTTAAACCTGCTGTAAATCATGAAATTTAACAAAATGTCATCAATAAGCATATGGAAATTCCAAATGATCTTCTTCTACTAAAAGAGAGAATGGGATAGGTCAATGAATGTATATTAAAAGCCATTCACTATTAATAACAAGCAGTGTTTAAAGGTTAACAAATCTATGAAACTCCACATAGAAGAAATTAAAGATCTGAGGCACTCCAAGAAACCATTTGACTTGACATTTTCCTACCAGTTTTGTGTTTAATAACTGTACAGTTTCCAAGAAAAAATACATTGCTTTCTTGAGAACCCCTCCGTATGGACTATGAGTAGGTATGCTTTGCTATCTAGGTAAAAATGCAACCATTTACCTTTCCTGTCCAGCTGAGTATAAATCATATACTTCTAGAGACACTTTACAGATTTTGGACAAGAGATATTCTGCATATTTAAACATTGACTGAAAGAACTTCATGTGAGAGTCATACAGAGACTATAAACTTGAGACTGTATGACAGAACTCTCCTTATTCCAAAGCAAAGGAATTATCCTCCAAAACCCAAAACTCCGACAGCCCCCAGACAGTGACAAAAAACTACATAGGCAGGACATACAGCTCCTTGTGCTGCGAGTATTCCAGAGATTCCCACTCGTGTGGGTGGAGATTCCCCCACCTCTGCCTCCCACCCTGATATAACATGGAATTTAGCATGAATTTTAGTTCTGGGCAGAGCACCTACATAAAAACCCTGTATATCAGTTTAGTAACACTTTGCTTTAGTATGTGAGCTTAAATTAAAGGCAAGCTGGGCACAGGCTCCACCATACAGAGATCTCCTTCTCCTCTCACAACAGACTTTCCTATTTTTTGTTTCACTAATATTACCTGTAGTTCAAAGAAGACACATGCATACATGTTTGTGTATCAGAGCAAAAAAATGATCCCAAGGAAAAAAGTACTGAGGAAATAAACAAACAGAAAAACAAAAGCCTGGCTTAGCAAGTTTGATTCTCATAAATCAGGAATAATTTCAAGTAGACAAAGCTACAACGTTATAGAATATGTAAGAATGAAGAAGCCCTCATTTCCTGTAATTACATGAGGCATAAATAATTCATCTTCAGAAAAGAAAATACCCATTTGGGAAGACTGTAAATATTTTGCATTTAAAATAAAAAGTTTATTATCACTTCCTTGCTTTAAGGATCAAGTTAATCAGCAATTAAACTGGTATTGGTGATTTTTAAGCTCAGATGGAGTATTCTTCCATATTATAATCACATAGGTAACGAGGTAAGTTGTTTGCTATATAACATGTTCTCAGAATATTAATTGGCCTAGGCAAGGTAAAATTAAAACATGGGGTTAGGGCATTGAGGTACTTGAACCTCATAGCTTGCTTGAATAGACAACAGTTCCTGCTCTTGTATCCTCGATACTTTAGATGTTTCTATATGGAAAACTCTTCCTAATTGTTTTCTCCGTTTTGAAACTGAGAAACTGCACAGAGCCTTGTCTACATCTAATGGTAAAAATAAGTGGCATATTTTTGTTGGGTTGACAAAGTTTTCAGACCATAGGTTCTACCTAAATGTAAACTCATTTTACATTAATGACAATGTAGATGAGTGAGCGAGGACATGTTTTGCGTGTGTGTGTATATATGTAGTATATAAAAGACAGTATTAATAAGCATGCACAGAAAATTGAACATTACGTTTGAGTTGCAAACATAATTATGATCAAAATAATGTTGAAAGCATAATGAGAAAAAACTCTCAGATCACTTGCCAGACTATGATTTCTTTTATTTCTGATGCAGACTCTTCTGGTAGGGGAGAGGAAGTTATACTTAATTGCAGAAGTGATATTTAATTGCATCAATAATTTCCAAAAGAATAATGTGGGAAAAAAAAAAAGCCAGTTTGCTCTTTATGCCTCATCCACAGTCAAGTCAATTTATTCCCCTTGGTAAATAAATTTGTTTCCACTGTAGATGTAATCATTACAACAGCAGCATCTTCCTAGTATTTGGATTCACTGGCCATTGAGTACAGATATTGCTGCTTCACAGAGAGTTATTTGTCCATATATAGAGAGGGAAATGAGAGGGAGGATCTTTATTAAGCTGAAACCAATTATCAAATGCACATTTTTGGTTTATTCCTAATTCCTTAATCACTAATTCCTTAACCCTATTGAAATCTAGGGGGGAAAGGAGCATATCCACCCTCTATTCAAAGCCCTTATCGTAAGTGAGAAACTTAGGAAATTCTACTGAAAGTCTGCAACATTTGAAAATTACTCAGGAGTTTCTTCACTGAATAACTATTGGTCTGCAGAGCATTCACACAAATTCAAAGAAAATAGTATCTGGATTAGGTTTGGAGAGATTCTGGCTTTCTATGATTATTGCTGTTTTTGCACAGTTGCTTGTAACACAGAGTTAATGATAAATTTTTCCTTTATAGCTGGTTAATTACAAACTTTTAAAGTTAAAAGGTTGATCTCTCTCCTTCCAACAAGCAAGAAATTAAACACATGACAGAACCTATATAAACTGAACCAAAAGAGTAGTTATTCAGCACTCTTCTCTCTATCCGTCCCTTATTATATGTAGTTTAATTACGCTAGCTACCACTTCACTTTGGGATCGAGTCATATTTTCGGGAGAGAGAAAATATGGAGATTCTAGTTACTCCCAATCCAATGGGGAACAAATGCATATACCTCTCCCTTGCATCCAGTTAATAGCCAAAGGAAGTTGCCCCTTCTGAACCTCATCTCCAAGTTTTGGCCTCTTTACATCATAGTCCCTAAATTCATACTGAAACATAACCAAACCCCAAATCATTTGAGCACTTTGAGAAAGGGTCTTATTTACTATTTAACTGGAAGTTGCTGAATTTCACTACTTCTTGCTACAAATAACACAAGCACAAATAATAATCACACAAATTAAAGATGGGATTGTGTTAAAATGAAAATTAAAACATAAGTATTTCTCTAAGTCAATTTTGCTCACTGCAAGACTGAACAATATAATTTTTCTTTCCCCTTGTTCTCTGCACTTTGATTTTTTTTTCAGTGACCAGCTTTATCATCTTAAAAGGAAGTGAAAAATAAAATAAATCTGTCATCTTTCCAATTAATGAACTCCTAAGCTTAGTCCTCAATAATAAAGCCAACTCACTTGTCAATAGAGACTTCAGAAGGTGCCAACAACCTTGGTATAACTTCTGTAAAATTTTCATACAATAGATAACACACAGATTTCACATAAGCCTGTGTGAGCCCACCGATTTTACTACATAGACCAGTACATTAAAAAGTTGTTTTATGTATATATAGTTCTTTATAAGAATGATTGAGACAAATTCTATGAAGTAGAATCTGGCTCTAATGCCTAACAAATGCCTACCCTTTCATTCAAAAATCTTTCAGAGAACACCGTACTGCAAACCCACATACGTCTTCTCCGTGCCAGAGGTTCTAGTTGGATATTGTCATGTAATCAGAAATCTGATAAAGAAATCATAAATAGCAAAGTTATATTTTCCCCCTCAGAGTCTCTTAAATCAGCCAAAAGGACTGTTCAAAGCTCAAATGTCCTCATAAAAGCATCATCAAAGCGTTGTAAAACTATACAAATACATACCCATGCTATTTTGCAGGCATTTTATCTAGTTAAAACCTTATTTAACTTTTATCATTGTACTGAGTCTAATGTGTTTTATTACAAAGTTCAAGATCTGAAGACTTATCTATCCTACAGTTTTAAGTACTGTTTTAAGTAGCCTGGCCTGTAGGAGTTTCAAGATCAAGCTTCTCTGTATAACGGAGGAAACAACTTCAAACTATTTTGGCTCAAAGCTACAAGCTCACTTGAGTCAAGCATGATTCAAATCTTTATTTCCTAAATCCCAGGCAAGCATCTTAATGATCTATGGGCACGTACAAACCTAGGTTTTGATCCCAAGCATCTTCTGTCAGTTCCATGTCTACACAGTGCTCTAATGTTTTTGCTTTCATGGAAAAATAAATTCTATACAAAATTGTCATTAAATAGAGTTGACTTCTGTTCAATTTATATTCTGACAGATTATTGATTTTCTCAGGTTATAGAGGATCTAAACATCTTCAGAATAAACTGAATATATGCAAAACAGAGCTTACTTTGTATTCCTATTTTGACTGACTAATCAGTGCCAGCCAAATTTCATGCTAATCAGTAAAAGCAGCTAGCAAGCTATATGGAAATTTAATATGTCTGCTGACTGAAGCAATAAATAAATAAATAAGTGTTATCTGTGGTAATTACTCCAGATACAAATACTGCACAAAAACATGAACTTCATACAAATTTAAGTGATGACAGAAAAGGTCACTGAGTTTGTGACACCGAGATCTATTTCCCAGTGATTTTTTTGTAGAACTCACTAGAAACCTTCATCTGGTTAGTCTGCTCAGGTTCTCTAGCTTCAGTCACCAGGCATTATAAATGCAAATCAAACACACAAATTTCTATGGAAAAACAAAGACAAACAAGCAAACCAAAACAAAATAAAACAAAAACCCAGAACACTCATCTAAGTAAAACAAAAATAAATATACAAAATGCTATGGGAAACATAAACTCTGAAGAAAACAACAACAGCAAAACCCCAGTTGGCAGTAGAAATAATCAGAAGCAATTTGAAAAATTCCAAATGCCTGCTTGAGAAGGATCTTCATGCTAGTTAAATTTTTCTTCATATTTTACAGAGATTCTTAGTAAAATATGGGAGATACCATTCTTGCAGAAGCCTTAGTCTGCCTAACAATGCACTTTTATAGGCGTGGGCATACATATACTATGCACACAAAAATAAAAACATCTTTTTTTTCCCTATATATCAACACTAAGAAATTATAGCCCAGCCATTTTGCACTCCTTCCCACTGCTTTCTTTTTTTTAATTTACCATAATCAGAAAGGGGCTTATGCTTCTATATAGTATTTTGCAGGATTTTCCTTGATAGCATTTGTTGCTACTGTCAGTTATGTGTAGGGGAGTCCTATTTTCAAGTTAATACTTCTACAAACATTGTATTAATGGTACCACTGTCTGCAATGTGAATAAGCAATCCAGGATAGGATACTACTGTGATTAGCAGATCAGAGGAAAAAGAGGCTGGAAATGAAGCTCAAAATACTTTGCAGCTACTCCCAAGCTATAGATATCATATTAACTAAATCCTAGAGTCTATAGTCTCCACATGTGTCCTTACTCCTATCACTTGAGATAAAAGATTGGAAAAGTTATCCAAAATAGGCACTATCATTCCCTTTCCTACCTTAGTCACTCCAAAATGATGGAGATTAATTTATCTATAATATTGAGGCTATGCTAAAGTTCAAACAGGAAGGTGAACAGGTGCAATACTAACAAGCATGGTACAGGCAGATAGAGTAATATTTGTGTATGGTCTACACTGTAACCTTTCCCTTTATTACAGAAAACAACTACTGCAAAAGAAAACCTGGCAACATGCATTTTAGAAGCTCAGATCAGCAAACCAATTATCAATCCATCAATTGATCACAGCTAGTCTTGGGAATCATTTGCTCTTGGAAATGAAGGTCTATGCAGATGGTATGCGTGCTCATGACTTGCAGAGCATCTGCACAGAATAGATAATTAGACAGATAAGTAGAACACAGGAAAGTAGTAACTAACTCAAAGAAAAGTACAGTAGGTAAATGCACACAGAAATTCAATGATTTACTACTGCACTAGCATATAGACTGAAATATTAAAGTGTAGTCTGTATTTGTACTATCTACATTTTTAGAGGATCTTTTTTTGGTAGAAACTGTTGCCTGTCCCCTTTTGACAAATCGCTACAACTTTCAAACCAATTTTAAACTAAATAGTAAATGAAGAACTGTATACTGGTATTTATTTAAATAGACACAAAGTGGATTCTGGTTCTGGATCGAAGACATCTCTTCTGTTTACTGAAAAACAACAGCTCAGTTTTTCAATTCCTTTTCATAGGAAGATATCTTACGAAATTTAAAAGTAGGATAATCCTCCAAGAAAATTTGAGCTAAGGTATGAAAATAGACTGCTTAGATGCTGACCCATCTTTTCTCTAAAGAAGCTGCATGCTAGAAACAAATAAGCAAAGATTAATAGTTTGAATATTTATGTGTCTTCAGTAGACTAATTTAAATAACCCCAGCTCCCTCAGCCGCTGCTCGTAAGGTCTCTGCTCCAGTTCCTTCACTAGCTTCGTTGCCCTTTGAACACACTGCAGCACCTCCACGACTTTCTGGTAGTGAGAGGTCCAAAACTGAACACAGTATTTGAAGTGCAGCCTCACCAGTGCTGAGACAGGGACTGGTTCCAAGCTCCTTGGAATTCATAAAGGCTGACGGCAAAGCTGCCCAGCACGGTGGCAGCAGCACTGCAGGGCTCACGAGCCAACCAAGTGGAAGGAACTTCCACAGCCTGGGATATGTGAAGTGACCGCTCCTTTGGGATTTCAGCTTGTCCAAGTGCAAAGGACTCACTGGCTGACTACTCTTCCCGTCGTGAAACCAGGGCAGCCCTTATCTGCTGTAGGGTATGAACAAGTTCAACCACTGTTGGTGTTACTTTGAACAGCCCCTGAATGTGCTTCAGGTCCTGCAACCTGATGGTGCTGTAGCACTTGTACACCCCTGCCCACTATTTGAGAAGGCTGACTTTCCAGCTGAGCCACAACAGAAATGTTTATTTCCAGGCCTAGTGCCACAAAAGGACGTGGCCAAACATGCTGTAGGAAAGGGGAGGCTGTGAGCTCTAAGTGTCCCCGGCATACGGCTACTGGCTCTCTGCAGGCTCGCTGTCGCCAACACAAGTGGTGCCTATAAACTGTGGATTAACGCAGCAGAACAGCAGCGATCGTTCCAGTTATCCCTAGTGCCACAAAGGCCCCACTTCATAAATAACGGAGGCATTGTTTTGACCCTTTCCATAGTCTGTATAAATCTTCACAATTAAATACAATCTCAAATAGCTTAATTAGCAATTAATGCTTTCAGTTGTGCTCTATTCACAAGACTTCAATATTAACTTCACAGAAAGTGCAGAGTGTCTGTTAATCCATTTAGAAAATCACTGAGGACAAAAGAGAGCCTGGCAAGCATACTAGATTTCTTTAAAGAATCTGTTTTTAAATTATTTTCTACTCAGAAAAATAACAAATTTACTTACAGATTCTCAGAAAACTCATCAAGTGTTTAGAGTTAGTTTTATAAGTATTTTATGGTGTGTTTCTCACAGAATGAAGTGACTGAACTACTATGCAGAAATGCATACAATTTACAAGCAATTGTTCATTTAAAACTCTGAAATGACTCTAACAAACGCATTCATTAGCTAATTTCTTCCTATATTTGTATTTTCCTTTGTAACATGACATTGAAAGTGTTTTCTGATATATATACAGCATTAAAATCAAGCTAATCAAGTCTGCAGCCATTCCCTAATCAGGATTGCAATTCATCTCCTGCTAAATTTACCTCTCCCGGTGTAATGGTTTGAAAAGGCGCTTAACTCACTTGGACATGACTGCCATTTTCATGACTACTTTACGTCCAAATTCTAACACAGCCGATTACGCATGCTTGCTTATCTTTGAGCACTTCATTAGACATCTACAGCACCCTTGGGGCCCTCTTGTTGTTAAAATTAAACACATTCATAGGTCTTTTCAGGATCAAGGCCTGCATATTTATAGAACAAACTGATTAATTTTTTTTAGCACTCACAGATCATCTTTACAGCTAAAGTACAGGTAAAATTAAGCAGACTAATTTATTCAGTACTCACTTTTAGTGATTCAGTTTTAACACAAAACATGCTCAATTGTGTGACTTGTTATATGAATTTGGGATCCCGAGTGATATAGTAGGAATTTTGCTTTTAGTAAAGCTCTCAAACTGTATTCAATTTAGAACTCCAGAATAAGCTACTTATATCACTATACACTATAAAAACACTACAAATTATGGGATAAGTTTTCTGCAAATGTACACGTTTCTCAAGATTTCAGTGCAAGGATTTCTTTGCTGTTTTGTTTCTATGCTCAATAGCTTATTTTAAGAGAATATTATCTTATTCTTTCTGAAGGAATTGTAGATATTTGCAAAATGAATCTCCAGGGTCTTCGCAAATAGAGCTGACCACTAACAATATTTATATAACATTATTTATATAGCATTTAAAATAATTATTTACTTTCTTCTATCATCTAAAGTGTAATTATAAATGATATAATTATTCTTGATGTGCTTAATTATTCTAGACAGTGTATGTCTATATAGAATATATGTTTGATGTAATTTCAAAATATACCTTATATTCAGAAACTTGAAAAAGCAAAATAAAGGCCACTTCTCTATTGAGAACATCAATATTTATTTAAGAAGAAGAAGAACAAACCTTATCAGATAAGACCAGAAACACTGCAGTCCTAGTATACTGTGATATACAAGATCATGAAAAGATGGTCATATAACTATTTATTTATTTATTTGTTTAGTAGGGAAGGAGGGGAAAGAACCAGATCAAAGAGTACACACTAAATATTCATTTTGGATAACCCTAGATGAAGGTGATAAAATCTGGAACTGAATGTCAGGAGAGAAAAGTTTTCCTGTGACAGTTGTACTTACAAATTACTTCAGAAACTGGGAATACTTTGTACAATATATGTGTAACTCACTAATAAACTTGGACCAGGTTAGTCAGTGAACCCTTACTAACTTCTTGCAAAACAGAGCAATTATTTAAATAAATATGTTTGCCTTTAAAGGTAGTTTAGAATAAGGAGTTAGACACAGAAAAAGAAGCAAAAAACAGTGTGATACAGTAATTTAAAGATGCTAATATTCTGCACACAGAGCCATCAATGGACTAAGTTATGCTTGCTCAAGTAATTCCAACACTGATGTTTACTAAGTCCAAAGTTTAAAAGGTTAGTAAAATTTTGATGGGTAATTTCATTTAATTTCAGTGTTTGCTTAAAAAACGCTTTTGATGCACTTTTCACTCCATATTAGTTTGTTTGAGCAAACATCTTGTAATGTTAATTTCCCTTCAAACTTGATATTGTTTGATATTGTTTGATATTAAACATTGCAACATTGCAGATTCCACATTACCATTCTATTTATTCCCATTCCATTCTATTTATTAATTTAAGTGACCCTCTAAAACAAATTGCTTTCTTGTGTATGCATTTCAGTAATACTTTATAATCTCTGTCAGAGTATCTTTCTTACGCTATGGTGTTGCCTCTTGGCTTTTACAGTAGGTTGAAATCTAGTGAATAGAAACCTATAAGGACTGTTCAACAAAGACTTAGAGAAGTGAGAAATAATTCTCACTAGATTAATTCTACAAAAAGAAGAAAACTACCTCAAAAATAACTTTAGAAAACATTATTTGTCACACCAAAAGCATTGTTTGGCTCACATCAAGATTTCCTAGATTGTTTGTATTATTACAATTTCACCAGCTTTTGTTTCACCATCTGTGTAAATTGTGGCAGGTTTTTTTTTAACATGCAGGCAAAACGTTTCTAGAAACATTATCCTGAGGACAATAGACATCTTTTGTTGTTTTCCATTCTTTTCCTCCTTCCTCCTCCTCTCACATCTGGCTTGCAGTTCAGCTACAGGAAAGATGTTACTTAAGCAACAACTTAACAACAACCAATTATTTCCATCTTCAGACTTCTTGAAGAGACTGCCATACCTGTGAACCTGCTTTTGTAAACTATTCAATTCAGGTTATTAGAAATAAAACTATTCCAAAACCTGGGCATCCAAAATGTCCATGCTCGTCTTATGCCCTCCAGAGACTCTCCATCAATATTTTCAGTCAAAAAGAATCAGATACTATTTTTTTCTTAACTCAAATCTCAGCTGTTTCACTCTTAGTGGAAGATTTTTTTCGCACATGCATAAATCATATGAGTGCGTTTTCTTTAGTCTCATTAGGCTGCTCAAAGATTAGCAGTGTATCTATTTCCCAGTAACGTTATCAAATACCAAATTCATTTTATCACAAACAGGTCTATGGCAGCTCAAGCCTTTTTTTACAGGAAATAGACTGTGCATATGGCTACTGCCTGTATGTCTTAATTAAATTCAAGTATAAATGTGATAATTTCTAAGATGCCTCTTTGACAGCACTGGTACCAGTAGAACTAAATGATCACTATCAGAAAGCAAAAATGCTACTTTTTTCCTTTCATGTCTTAATGAATTTGCTTCATCTGTGCCCCATTTTGATCATGTTTGGTTTTCCATGGCTGAATTTTATTGGCATATCCCTAGGTTTATTGAGCAATTTGAACACTACTGAAGCTGTTATGTTTTCACCAAGATGACATGCATGAATATTACCTATATGTTTGTCTAATCAGAGAGCAGAAACAGTTTGATATATTGTAACACATCCAAAGCATTGTAAAAGTGGATAATTTCTATGTTGAATACTCTGGAAGCAATGAACAACTAATCAGATTTGAAAAACTTTGCGGAAAAAAAAAAAAAAAAAAAAAAAAAAAAAAGAAAAGCAGAAATCATGCTAAAAGTGAAAAACCTAGAAAACTACAGTGGTTAAACTATCACAAAGACTATAATATGGTAAAAGACAGAAGTCCAGCTGCTAAATTACCCATTCTTGGATTGAGACATAGTCCTGCTGAAATGATTAAATTTCATAATCTAAAAATGAAGTCCTTCCAAGATTTCTTTTTTTTTCCCTTTCTTCTCCTCCCCTAGGTACTATCTACCACAAGGCATTTCAAATGTACTTACTGAAATTTCTTCCTCAGCAACCAGGATATAAGTCACTCTGCACAAGGCTTGCTGATAGAAACCAGTAATGGCAGTAATTTCAGGCAGAACAGACAACCATCCCACAGTATAGCATTTTCTCATTACAGTTATATGCATACAAGTTAACTACTTTAATTAGGTAAGTACATGGAAATAATGGCATGCTGTTAAGTACAATGCCTAATTAGAGCTCTATAACTAATAACTATGACTCTGATTGAATAAATATGAAGTTTGGCATAAATACTTAGAAAGCAGCAGAAAAAAAAGGTTGTGTCACTCATCTTGCATATGGTTTGAGCTTACATTCCTTTTCAGAAGAAACTCACCATTAATCTTGGCTATTATTTAAAATACTGTTTTTGCACATATTGTGCCATATGGCAGAGAGAGGTTTTACTGTTGAAAATAGTACTTCACAGGTAGTGAGCTTTATCATTCGATCAAGGATCACCCAGACAAGAAAAATATTCCCTCCGCCCCTTTTCTGTGCCAGTAAAAACATCTAAGCAGAGTTATTTTCTCCTCACATGCAATTCATTAGCACAATTCTTTGTCCTTCACAAACAAAGTGCAGTCATGATCCTATCACACCGAAATAAATTTTAGCACAGGTCTTTGTTGCTGACTAGTTTCTTGAACATTTTCAATTTGAGTGTACAGACTACTCAGTCCTAGAAAATAATTCTTAATTATCACCATTATAAAAACAGATTTAAAAAGGAATGGTGATTACCCACCATCTGGAAATGCGCTCAAGCTGTCAAAAGTATCTGCAGAGAGCTCCAGTATACAGTATTCAAATTATAGCAGGAAACCAGACTTGGTCAGGGGGAAGGATTCACTCTGATTCATACATTTTTTAAAATGCATTTGGCATACCCAATAAAGTTCAAAGTTAAGTGAAACAATCGCACTTTAAGGAGATTTAATAGGGTGCATATTGATGCGGTACACAGTATACATTAACACACAAAAGAAATTAATGCTCAAGTGGCAGTCATTAAATGCCAGAACAGTGACAAGCACATGACAGGCAGGACAAATAAGGGACCAAAAAAAAAAAAAAAAAAAGAAGAAGAAGAAAAAAGTTAAAACCCGCCCTTCCCCCTACTTCCTAATGCACAGACGGAAATGAAAACACAGAATATCGACAATTTCTGTGCAATTAAGGACCTGCAGAGCGGCCCTGCAAACAACAAGACCTTGCGCGCGGCCGGTGGCGGTACCTTTGGCTCTGCGTATCCAGGCAACGGGGTCTTCAGAGACCCCTGGTGGGGACAGATCTGGTATTAAGCAGCCTTCCATGTCTAACAACCTGGCACCAATCTCTATTAGCTCAGATAAAAATGCAATTAAGCACATTTGCTTGGCCACTAATATACGTTAAGGAGTGAGAAAATGAGGCTCATCCATGCCGTGGGTATTTGGTGCATGCAAGCTGTAAATAATGTGCATTCACATAACCACTGTCCTGGGGAAAGGGGAAAAATAAAAATAAAAAAAGTCCTAATCAACTGTGTAATAAGAAAAAACATGTTGTGTGCAAAAGTGTTTTGGACAAAAAGATACAATTACACCAGACAATCTGAGAATGGATTTTAGTAAATAGGAGTTGATATTACTGGTCCCCAAGCAGAAGCGAGGCAAGCGAACACAGACACGATGGGAAGCCATGGTGGCCACTGCGACATGCAGAACTGCTAGTGCCAAGCTACTGAGATAGGTCAGCCAGAGATCAGAGTATTGCTCCGTCAAGCTCAACATGAGTACATCTGTACATGGAAGTTTGGTTTATAAAGTGTTAAGAATTTACTCTCTAAATGAACATCATTTTTTTTCTCTGTCACACTTCCAAACATTTCCCCATCTTTCATAGAATCATTATGGTTGGAAAAGACCTTCAAGATCATCAAGTCCGGTCATAAACCCATCACCACCATGCCTGCTAAACCATGTCCCTAAGTGTGTCTACACGTTTCTTGAATACTGTCAGGAATGGTGATCCACCACTTCCCCTGGCAGCCTGTTCCAATGCTTGACCAACTTTCTATCCTTCTTGAGAATATTCATTGATTTTTTCTTCCCTAGCAGCACATTTTCTTCCTGAAAAATCTCTCCCAAGAGCTATTAAATTAAACAGGCATCCTGGAAAACCCACCTAACTTTATAAGTAACCCTCCCTGCAATAACAGTGACAGAGCCTCAGAGTATTTGAGGCATGACTCAGAAGTTAAACACTCAAACTGCACTTTCTCAGGAGGCCCCCGAGGAGGTGACCTGAAGGAACAGCAGACAAGTGGTTTCAGAAGCTCTGTCGCTTATCACCATCATTCTGCTAGGAGGCAGTTGAAGCCAGCTCTCCTCCTGCCTTCCACTTCACCAGTTTGTACCACAGAGAAGGCAGGTGTTGCCCATCTATCCCAGTCTCTTGCCACAGTGTCCCATAAAACCTCTGGAGTTCCATTTTCTCATTTAAAATACTCATTTTTCAATATTTCAGCTACATGTGTTCTACATTGAAGGTCCTTGAACTTTTTGAGGGACCTTCTGAATCCATTTTTAAGAGCATTTCAAATAATTGTCACCATTTGGGTTGGAAATATTCCTGTAGTCAAAAATGCATTAGGAAATAAAATATGGTGCAAAAATTCATTAGCTGTAAAGCATTTATTAAAAAAAAAATAGTTCGAGGGACTTCAGATTGGACTCTTGAAAGTCAATCAAGAATATTTTTTTTGGTCTTCATTATCTGCAAGGCTTATTATAATGGAAGAAAACAGATACTCACATAGTATGGCCAATGCTGCCACAAAAGAGCTGGGCAATGAGATAGTCAGATTAATCACAGATAAAAAAATCCATCTCAGGACATTTCTTACAGCTTACATCAAAGGCTTTCTATGGAGTATCATTACTTAGCAAATTCTTTCCTCCCAACCTCCAGAGAGATTTTATTCTGTACTTATGGTTTCATTAATTTTTTTCAAGTGCAGGTAATTTAGTAAGGCACATACTACTTCATAATAGATTTTACCCCGTATCCAAGAAATTTCAAAGAGAATGAGACCAGAAGATTTGAGAAAGAAAGTATGTTTCATAATTAACAAATTAATAATTGTACATACTCAGCCATGTAGCTAAGCATAATGAAGCTATCAATTCAGGTCTGGTGACATTAGACATCCACTCATTTTACAGCATGTCTTCTTCCCCTCCAGCCCCTTCCATCAACCTCTCAGAGATCAGCCATAATTTGTCTCCAGCAAGGGCTCCAGCTGAACACAGAGGATTAAGGAAGAGAATAAACAGACAAATTCTGGGACAGGAGTACAGATCACTCCATGTACGGAGCTCTTACTGACACCCCTATCAACTTCAGTTATACATTCTCAAATAAAAGTTAAGGATTTCATTCTTTCCCCAACATTGGAACCAGACTAGAGTGCACGTATACCATTTCAGAATAAAATAATTAAAACACGTGCATTAATTCACGTTTACAGGAGCATAGTTACCCAAAGATGGTACAGGGTCCTTAAATTGCACTGAAATATCTTTTTCTAGAGTATGCCTACTATGACTCTTAATATTAGACAATTTGAAAAACAATCAAATTAACTCCAGAAGAGTAAGCCTTTCTCCAGACTCAAGGAAAATGTGCATATCCTTTCCAATAGACAATATTTATAATCCTTTCTCCTGTAATTTGCAGGCTTCCTTCTTGCAAGCCCAGAAAAAAACAAACACATGTGGAACTTGGAGGGTTTTTTTTCAATTCAATTTTTCATTGTCTCCATTTTAAATCTGAATTTTCAATTCTGGCAAAGCTAGCTCTAAAGCCCACAGTAAATGAAGATATTCTTTAGGATAACCTCATTGGTCACTGAGCTAGCTCCACAATGTTCATTTTAATGTCTATTCATTTATCATGTACTTATTGTAGCATTTGGAAAAAAAAAAAAAAAAAAACAATAAATTTACACAGCATGAACGTGGTAAATAACATCAATCTTACAAAGCTATTTTCAGATAAATATGGTAGACAATTGTAGATGTTTTTCTATGAGTATACACATGCTAGACAATGCTGAAAACCTCATGCCATTCTTAATGACAAACACTGTAAATGCTGCATCTCATTTACAGATGAAAGAAGCTAGCTCTCTTTTTCTGTTTAAGCTTTCTTTGACCGTCCACACGGGTCTTCTGCACCCCTTCTTGATTTCTTTCTTGTAGGAATGTACCAATCCTAAGCTTGGAGAAAGTGGTACTTGAATATTAGCCAACTCCTCTGGACCCCCTTTCCTCTTAGGACCTTGGCCAAGGGGATTCCTCTAAGAAGGTGAGGAGGTCAAAGTTAGCTCTCTTGAAGTCCCGAGTTGCAATCCTACTCCTTGCCCAGCTTCTTCCTCGCAGGATAATGAATTCCAACATTTCATGGTCACTACAGCCAAGA
This sequence comes from Crypturellus tataupa, assembly GCA_034781795.1. Classification (NCBI taxonomy): domain Eukaryota; kingdom Metazoa; phylum Chordata; class Aves; order Tinamiformes; family Tinamidae; genus Crypturellus; species Crypturellus tataupa. The sequence goes on along the minus strand of JAWLRI010000950.1, from coordinate 2,102,117 downwards.
CTTCTCCCAATCCTAACATTTCCAACTAGACCATATCTGTTTGTTAGTATCAGGTCCAGCAGTGACCCTCTCTTTGTTGGCTCATCTACCACCTGCATCAAGAACTTACCTATCTGCAATGTTCTACAGATATGCAGATCTGCAGTACAGATCATTGCAGATTTGAAGTGATCTCTAAGTCAGTATACTGCCATATGTTTGCCTCATTCTTATATTCTTGGCAGTGATTTAGCACCAGAAACAGGATGCTAGACAATGTGTGCCTGTAGTATGATCTAATACAATATTGCCATTGTCATGAATTTTGTTTTTTCTTTCTTAAATGATCATCATTATTTCATCAAGAAATACTAAAAATTTTCTCAGGGCTACTCTTTCTTGTAGCAGATCATTTAAAAACAGTATAAAGATTTTCTTTGCATCACTAACATTGCAGGCACTGTTAAAATCCATTCAACTTTGTACAATGTCATGAATGTCTGATGTAATATTTCAAAGCTGGGCAGGTATGCTACCACAGCCTTTCTCATAAATGGGCATCTGGACATCAGCAGGACAATCTCGTAATTACTTTTATATAGACGCTTTTTTTTTTTTTTTTTCTGGGCCCATAGGAGGGAGATCTGATCTCATTGCTATTGCTGTAAAGGAAGATGCTAAATATTGTTGGAATACAATGATAAATGCAAGAGCATAAAGAGAAGCAGAGATCAGTTGCACATTCAGAGTGCAGGCAGAGGACAGGCAGAACCAGAGAAGTTAAGCCAGCACATGAGATAAAAAAGAGGAAGGAAAAGGTACAAAGAGAGGAAGCGGAATCCTTTGAGACAGCCTTCCTCTGGTGCACTATAAAGATCTCAAGGCCCCTTGGCAAACAACTTTTGTTACTTGGTGCCCACAGTCATAAAGCCTCATGTACTCCACTATCTCAGGTGGTACAGATTGTGCTGTGGAGCTAGAGAAGCTAATCTTACTGATTATCTGAATCATGTGATCATTAATAGATTTTCATATCTAAATAAAATTCTATTTTAGTTCTGCTGTAGAAAGCTAAGGATCAAGACAAGCATTCATAAGTTAGGAAATATCAGTATTTCAGATTGGTCACATTGTTGAAAGTCAACTTCTTTATAAATATACAACATAAATCAGCCTTTAATTATATAATTGCATATGAATTCTAGCACAGAGTCCAAATTTCATTCAGCGCTCTAGATGCATAGTGCTCAAGGAATGCTATCTAGCCTGACACTGCTCTTTTCTCTACTGGACCTGCAGAAGTTGGCAAATATATGACATAGCACTTGAAAAAAAGACAGGGCACCTCAAATTACAATGTGAATTAGTAATTGTGTTATTTTGGCCATAGTGTTTCTGTGTCCAAGCTCCCTTTTGCAAGGTGAAGACAACTCTTTAGTTTTCGCCTAAAATAGCACTGTGAGTCTAGTTTCATTAAATATTGTGAATCACTCAGATTTTATGGCGATAAATGGCACAAAAAACCCATAAGGGAAATTAATAATTCTGTATGAAGTGCACTGTTTTGATGAAATGTAATAAGTATAGCACATAACCTACCAATAATGATGAACATAATGAAGAATCATTGAGTAGTTCCCCATTTACTGAATGCTGTCCATCCTGTGCAGTGATGAATGTTAACGTCTCATGGAAACGCTTACAGTAAACATTTATGTAATTAAAGACTATGGAAATGCATGCACAAAAAAGAGACTACAAGAAAATTGAACAGCTACTTTAATTGTGATCTTTCCTTTACTTTTGAGTTTGACTTTGAATCCAGAACGTTACATGCAATTGCTACATAAATTATTTGAGGTATTCAGCCTAACACTAAGAACAAGCTCAGACAGCACATACATATTTTGGATTAATATACATATTTGTAGCATACTTGTACTGCATTCTATGTTATACAGCTGAGAGAGAAAATTGCTTAGAACTGAACTGAGCCTAAGAGGTAAAATTATGCATTAAGGATCGTGCTTACACTCATACACTTTTCAGTCAGTAAATGACCTTTAAGTGTTTTTTTCTTTTTCCTTGAGAGACAAATTTAAGCTGGCATAATCGTGTCTTGAATAAGAACCTGTAATAGATGCATTTTCTTCTTGTTGCATGAATCCCCATTGGGCTCCAAAATAAAGTTTATATAAAGATCATAAACAGGTCCTTCTGATGCAGTCGATGGACCATAAATGCATTTGGGTTTGATGGGAAAAAACACTGGTGAAAATAGACCAAGGGTATGAGACTGTACCACATGAAAAGGCCAGGAAGACTGTGAGATATAAGGTAAGCAGTCAGACAACCAGGTGAGGACCTACTACCATTGTGTGCTGTAAAATATGCATTTTTAAGACCACAGGCTTTTCTTCTACAATAAAACTCCCTATCCACATGCGGATCAAAACTATAGATGGTCCATAAATTGAAGTGACAGGGTTACTACATTTTACAGTGTTCCTCTCTGTTTTATTTCAGGGTCCTGTGGGCACATACACATAAGAAATGGAATTACCAAAAGGTTTTTACACAGAGCACCCATTAGACTAACTTAGAGCATCTTGCACAGCAAAACAATTCAATGAAATCACAACATTTGGAAGTCACTTTCTGATTGAAGCTCTTATGAAAGTATATACACAATACATATATATAAAAATATCGTTTTATACATTCATTTCCACTCTAGTCTTTCTCCTTTGCTTGGCCTACCAGGAAAGACAAAAGAAAAAAAAAATATTAAACTTCACTACTTGTTTTTTTTTTTTTTTTTGCTATTTAAAATGGATTTTTGATTAGTTTTTCTCTCATTTTCAGGTTTTCTTTTTCAGTTTCTAGAACTTCCTGATACAATTTAAGTTTTGTCTTTTTTGGTTGTTGCAGTTCCACTTAACATCTATCAACTCCAGCTCAGTCTACCTTCCCTGGCATGTAGTGCTCACCAGTATTACAGCAGTACCTAACCTTCCTGAGGCTGTGTTAGTACAATGCCAAAATTTTTCTAAGCATAGGAAAAAATATGGTACAGAATATTTGTACCATTCAGAGGTGGGGACATTGGTTTCATATCAGTACTTCTTTTCACATTTGTGTCACAGCTTGAGCCTGGACGTGTAAGCCATGCACATTGTTAAAAACTTTTGGCTTCCTGGTTGCACTGGGAATACTTCCAGAGTAAAATTCATTCCAAATTCTTAATTCTACTCTATATTCATTCTAAAGAACATTTGAGCATTTCATCTAATTATAAGTTGTCTGGGCTAAGGCTACTTCTTAGCTTTTGTGCATGCACAGGCAGCAAACTTTGGATAAGAGAGTAAATTGTGAGCCTTCCAGGCTCACTTCCCAGGTCCAAATCTAACAGTGTAATAACTTCACAAAGGTAAAACAGGTTTTCAGTTGCTGGTACTGACAGAGATAGCAATAAAACTCTTTAAGATTCTTGACTATAACAGCCCAGGGTAATGAGTAGACCAACTACCCAGCTACTTCTACTTTCTCTCCTTTTTTTTTATAGGGAAAAAAAAAAGCCACCACACTAATATCCCGTTGCCACTATTTAGGGAATCCATTCTCTCTTCTCTCTCTTCTCCCTCTCTCTATCCTAAGATATTTTACATTTCCAAATTAAAATGCCTTCTTCACTTTGAATCATTTGATTGGATATATTTTTTTGAAAAGTTAAGCCACACCTTGCTAAGAAAGAGTTACAGCTGAGGAATACTTGTCGCTGCAAGACACAGCTTCCTTTCCTGTAATAGACTACATTTCAATTTCTTGCTGAGCTGCTGAAGTACCATAACTTCACTCAGGATTTATGGAGGAAATAACACAATGAAGCAATAGTCATTTATGAAATGCAAATATTGGGGTGTCCTGTGGTATAAAATGGACAGGAAAAAAAAAGAGTAGAAAAATTTGTTTATGTAACATGTTAAAATTTGTTTATGGGTCTGCTGCTGAATAGGGTCGATGCAATTGTTACAAAAGACATGCCTCGATGCAAGCTAGAGGTTAACCTTCAGGGGAGCACCTGTGCAGAGAAGGACCTGGGTGTCCTGGTGGACAACAAGCTGACAATGAGACACCAGTGTGCCCTTTGTGGCTAAGAAGCCAAATGTATGCTGGGGTGCATTAGGAAGAGTGTTGCCAGCAGATCAAGGAAGATGATCCTCTCCCTCTACTCAGCCCTGGTGAGACCACATCTAGAGTTCTGAGTTCCCCTTTTGAGCTACTGAAAAGTCCACCATAGAGCTATGAAGATGATCAGGGGGCTGGAACATCTGTCCTATGAGGGGAAGTTGAGAGAGCTAGATCTGTTCAGCCTAAAGAAGAGAAGATTCAAAGATATTTATATACATCTTATGAATGCATATAAATACCTTAAGGGGATGGGGCCAGATTCTTTTTAGTGGTGGCCAGCAATAGGACAAGAGGCAATAGCCACAAACTGAAGCACAAGAAATTCTGCCTGAACCTGAGTTAAAACTTGACTATGAGGGCAACATAGCACTGGAACAGGTTGCCCAGAGAGGTAATGGAGTTTCTTTCTGTGGTGATATTCAAAACTAGTCTGGACAAGGTGGTGTGCAACATATTCTAGGTCATCCTGCTTGTGCAGAGTGATTGAACTAGATGAACTCCAAAGGTTCCTTCCAATCTTAATCATTCTGTGATTAGTCAACCAGTCACTTAAACACAGGTTTCATTGGTGTTCCACAGATCTGCAGATTTTCCTTTAATTTTGCTGTCTCCTCTATCCAAATAAAAGTTTGTGATACAAGGGCATTTTTCACTACCTTCTTACAACCATGTGTGTTTTTTTTTTACCCCATGAAACATTTTTTTTTTATAAGAATTAGCTCCTCTAGTACTGACCTGTCACTATGAAGACACTTGATTAATGCTTAACAACTTAAGCTGCTCTGGTTTGGCTGAGTTCTCTGGATCTAAATTTAGCATTGAGATCCCTTGCCAATTTTCCACATTCCTGCAGTGTACTAAACACTGCATGCTGTTACATACTTGTACTGAATATCAGGTGCACTGACCTACGTGTTCCAAGCACAAATGTCACTCATGAAAATGTTTTAAGGCTAACTAACAGGCTTCAAAAGTCCATCTTTAAGTATGAGTTTTATTTTGAAACTGCACTAAAGCTGAACTTCCTTCTTTCTTAATACAGGAAAGATGAATTACATACAGACACAGAACTCACTACTACAGGTTAAAAATGAAATATATAAGAACCTTGCAAAAAAATTCCTAATGATACTATTTCTTCTGGAAAAATAGCTTGAACATGAACTGATATTCTTATCACAGATTTTTGATGATTAGTAAGAATTCTGCCTTTTTAATATTGTAGTAATGAAGACTTAGAAATACCTTAAATTGATACATTTAATGTAGAAATCTAGGAAATACTGTATATAACAATCACTTTTCACTTAGCAGCAGCAGATTTTTTTTCTAGTCCCTGAACAGTCCCTCTACAGTTTGTTCTTAATAACATTCAAGATTATTGTAACGTGTAATATTAATTTGTGTTTACACATGTATTAAAAAACTATTAAAACATTCCACTATAGAATGAGAATCCAGAGTTAATGAGTAACTAGAGCTTCTAAATTTCTTAAAACACGAAAGATTTATTGGCAGAATTTACTGACAGATTTACTGTCCTCTATGGCTAAGACTGTGATGTGTTTTAAAGATGAAAATATAAACCAAAATATTGGTCTGAAAGTTTCCAGTGGAAGAATAGAAAAATCTTGTCTGTAGATGCATAACTATCCAGAAATTATTCAAATTTGAGTATTCCTGTTGAAAAGAAAAATGCATTTTTGAGATATGTTTTCATTTAAATGAATTGCTTGATAATGGGATTGTAGTAACGAAAGAGAGAGGAGAAGAGCTGAACATCAGTTCTTGAGATATGTTAAAAATGTTATAAGAAACTGCCTTAGGCTACATCTGTCATGTATAATATTATTCCTGTTTGCCAACCCCTTTTCCATATGGTGGACATATAACAGAATTAGTAGTATATAATTTCAACAGTGTCCAATGTGTGCTCAATTCATATTCATCACCTTTTACTTCCTTCTGAATTTAATAGTGAAAATGTTTTGAAGTCAGATCATATTTTACTGGTTCCTCTGGATGCATTTCTATTTTCCAGACTAGAGATCAATCATTAAACTATGCTTTGGCCAACATTTTTCCCGCAACATTTTTTTCTACTATGACAAAGATAATTATTATTATTTTTGAAAACTGTCTTTAAATAGGAAAACTAGTGCACCACTGTTCAACCCAACTTCTTCCTGCTGCCACCCATTTTTACCTGTCCACATCTAGAAAACTGAACCAGGAGAAATTTCAAATTAGGAAACAAAAAAACTTTCAGTTTCCATTTAGCAATTAGGATTGTTAGAAATCTTATTTATTTATTTATTTAGAAATTCTTCAGATTAAGCTTGTAGAAGTGACAAACCACCCCCCCACCCAAAAAAAAAAAAAAAAAAAAAAAAAAAAAAAAAAACTGTAAGCAGATTTAATTGTTAATGCTTAGTGAATTATTTTTACCTTTGTATTGTAGAGATATTGGTATGGAGAAATTCAGTTATCGACCTGGAATACATTCAAAATGAAGGATGACAAAGGCCTGACTTTCCATGACAAATCAGAGTAATGGCGGAAGAATATGGAGTAGATTTAGTTAATCTTAGTTTCTCATGAAATAAGTGGGTCCTATGAATGGGGACTGCATATTTAAATTTCATGTATTAGAAGAAGAAAAAAAAAATTATATTCCATTTCTGCTCTACTGAATGGAACATAGCATGGGAAAATGGGTGTAAAGGAAGCAAATAACTCAGAGCAGGCTGGGCAAGCGTCTATGTGAAATTTTACCGTTCAGATTTCTTACAGCAATTTTAAAGAAGAAACTATTGTGCGAACACACAAAGCAATATGTTGCAATGCGTTAGGTTAGAAAATAAAAAAAAACTCAAAAGTTTAAACAAGGTAAGAATATTCTTTATATTTGGAGTTATTAAGCACTGACAAAATACGAAGCTTCCTAGAAGTAGAGAGGAAACAAAACGCAGAAATAAATCCGCCCTACTTTTCAAATATCTGATCTTACAAAACAGTCTTGGGTGTACACCTACAGAGTTGAGCTTGTTTATTGGTTAATTTGCAATCTGTGGCAAATAAGGACAACTACCTATGCTATTAAAATGCCTTACATTAGCTGAAGTAGTAACAATTTTTAACAAAAGCAGATTCATGTAAGTAAAAGACTTGACCTTTCTGACTTGGTGGCTAGCCTCTGTGTCCAATTCACAGAGCTCGTAAGATGACATTTTCAAAAAAAATCCCTAAACTTCCATCCAAATGTACTAACTTGCTCAGCAGTTTATTATCACTAAGGATGAAATAATTGCTGTGGATATCTGCCTTGCCTCTTTTGTGCTGCATAGTGGTTGCTGTACAGCAAGAACTGTACAAAAGAATCTGCAGTGTCCCTATTATCAAACTGCTATCACCTTTAAAAAAAAAAAAAACACACAACTATCAGCAATTTCATAATCTGTAGCAAGTATCTATGCAGGTCTGAAGACATTCATACTGTGAAAAATATTCACACAACAAAAGATAGATGGACAAGAAGATAAGTAATTGGTTACATGCCCGGGACTGCCCACAGGGTTTTGTTTTGTTTAAAAAGAAAAGCCTCTTTTTGTAGTCCCTTGAATAATATTACTTGCAGTCATGGTTTTAAATTGCAGTTGCTCTTTCAGTCCCCTTCTTGGAGAAAGGGCATGCAGATACCAAGATCTTAAAGCTTCTTTAATAGATAACTGATGTGTAACTAACTCCGTAGCAGCTCTTTTCTCATCTCCACAGAAATAATGGCAGTGGAACTGGCACGGTATAGTGACATTATGATAAAGGTTTTGTGTAAATGTTTTGTGGAATTGTCTAATCAGATTGCATATAAGTTTCTGCTTGGGGGTAGCTAGTGAAAAACAAAAAGACCTGAGGATCAACCAGACTTTCTCAGCCTATATGTACAAGTAGCCTTTGACAGCTGGCAGATAATTAGGGAATGTATAAAAAAACAAGGCAAATATGATCCTTTCCCCAATATGGACCAGGTTTGCCTCAGTTTCCAGTTAGGAAAAAAAAAAAAAAAAGACAGAAAACAAACAAGAAACTAAGCCTAACGTGAAGATGATAATCTCGTCGAGCTGACCCACTTGTTCATATCATTGCCAAGAGATAATTTGCAAAGGATTTTTTTTAAACAAGAAAGAACAAATCAACTTTCTGTTAAACATGTGGAATTACGTGCATTTAAATATATTTGCATGCATGTATTTTACCAGCAGGTTCATGTGGGTAACAAGTAGCGGATTCAACGTTCTGAGCAATCTTCTTAAAATGAACACCTTTGCATAGGAAACCACTCAAAGCTGAAAGATTAAATTCTGAATAATCACTGGAGAAGGAGAGGAGAAATAAATAAAAAAGTAAAAACATTAAAAAGTCTTTTCCATCTTATATATGTAGAGTCTGTCCATAAAAATTTGATCTCAAGCTCCACTAGTAGCACAGGAATCAGGCTGTGGTTACAGAACTCAAAGGAAGAAGAGAAAGGACAGTCCCGATGTTCTCTGGTAGCACTGTACAGGTACATATCAAAAAAGTTCAAATGAATTTTGACTAAAGTAGTTCTTTTATTGCATAATGATTAATCTGTGCAAAGCAAGCTCTTCCCATTTATGGTCATTTACTGATGAACTTAAAACAGCAGTAGAGACAGATATCACTTCATGAAACTGTCACTAATAAAAACTACAGTAGCAGTATGAAGGCATTTAGGAAGAGTAATCTGGCAAGTCGGTATCATTAGTTCCTGTTCAAGACCAAAAATACCCTAATGACGTTGGTAATGCCTGAAACCTTCCATTTTTAAACAGCAATAAATATATCCTCTACTTAGAATAGGACATGAGGCCATCTGACCTAGATTCTTCAAGAAGAACCTCCCTCTACCATTTATAACCAACATTTGCAATAGGAAAATACTTTGAGGTCCATATCCAGTGAACAATGCAGCATCATTTAAAGATTATACTGTGCTTAAAGCAGCATTATCAGAGATCATAGTGAGATTGTGTCCTTGGAAAACTCTATCTCTGTGTCCATCCTCATCATCTTGTTTCTCAAGTTCAGATTTCATGGTGCCATATGCTGTGCTGTTCCCATACTGATAAACTCAAGGAAACGCAGTTCTGGTCTGTTCTGACTTAAGAGCCAAAATGACATCGATTTCAGTTGTAACATAATGTGCCTATTGCTCCTCTTTCGTGAGATTTTCATGGCAGAGATAGTTTAAAATGTACAGATGTGCCCGAAAGAAACATTACTGCAGAAAATTAACACATGCAATTTATGAATGACAATATCACATGTAGCATTGGTTGTTCCATATTTTTTTGAAATGTAAAGCCATGATATTAATCGATCTGTTTCATATCTACATCTATCTATAAAAACTATGCTACTCCTGATGTCTGATACCCTTGTATGAACTGACATGCTCAACTAACCTTATAAACTAATAGGGAAAAAAGGCAATTGGTAAAGAGTTTTTAAAGTCTTTTTTTTTAAAATTGTCTTTCAATGTTGCTGCAAACAGAGTTAATAGGAAAATAAAATTAGAAACTACACCTTTCCATTCAGAAACAACTAAATTCTTTAGATTAAGAAGTATCTCTATACATGCTATATGTTGTGCACATACTCTACCACTAAGGAAATTCCCTTCATCTCCCCAACAAATATGAGGCTTTGTCTCTTCAGGCTCCATTCTCTCAGAGTAAGTTGCTCCCCTTGGTATCCTGTTGACCTCAGGGCTTAGTCATGTTATTCTTCCAATGCAGTAGAGACACAGATATAAGCAGCCCTTCACAACACTAGGGTAGCAAAAAAAACCAAACAAACAAACAAAAAAAAAAAAACTCAGCAATTTGATTTTGAATGAAAATAATGCACTAAACAAACAGGCTCACTTTTATTTTTTAATTTCTTTCATTTTAATGGGATTCTTTCCGTTTTTTATTTCAAACTTTAATATAAATAATATTCCAGTCATTATGCACTCAAATCAAGAAATAGAGTTGAGGGTTGGGAACCCTCCCCAAACTTAAAATGCAGCTTTCAAAACATACACAGACTTAAATACATGTATGTATATATGCATATGTATATATATATCAAAATTGATGTCATCTTCAAAGATAACCTGATTTTGCCTGTTAACATAAGCAGATTCCTTTTTGGATAAGCTAATCTGGCCTAGTACTTTTACACTTCTCTAGTACTTATTATGAAACAGTATTTATACATAAAAGGGGAGCAGAAAATATGAGCAATGCTGTATGTTTCCTTGTTAAAATATAACTAGTCAGGGATAATAAGAAAGGCTGGAAATTTTAGAGGAGTTAAATAGAGTTAAGGGAAAGGGTGTAATTCCTTTAGGCAATCTTGCATTATCAGCCTAACTTCTTATTGGGTAATTGAAAAATATTACTATAGAATTATTGCAAAACTGCAAATAAAAAGAAAAGTTTCTGGTATGACAAAGTGTGTAACACTGGCATTAGCAACGCACAACCACCCTGGGGTCCACCGGGCTTTGAATGAGCAAAGAGTTTGACTGAATCCTTTGCAAAAGACGACTTAAGCATCCACAATTATAGTATAAGGTTAAGGATGACTTCCCTTCTAATGTTCCCTTTCTAACAAGCCTGTAATATATACAACAGCTGACATGCCCTGTAGCAAAGTAAAGCTAACTCAGTGGCAAAAGCAAGGCAGAATATTACAACATAGTTTAGTGTATTATTTCACCACAAGCTACAATTATAAAAATAGTGTACTCTATTGTGAAACACAATTGAAGAAACAATGGAAACAGTGGAAAAACTAACCAAGAAACAAACAAGCAAACAAAAAGACCCAACACCTTTCTTCTAATAAGCCTTCTCAGAATCTGGAGGCTAATACTAAAGCCACTCTACCCACCTCTTCTCTGTGGTTCTGATTGATAGCGCCTCTAGCAGCACGTTTCCATAATACGGGCTCAATCAATACTGCTTCAGAGGGAAAATGCCACCTAATGAATCCCCCAGGGCACTTTCCTTAGTACCAGAGGGTTTTTTGCTGCGGGTGTACCATTTGGGAATGGATCAAGTCTACCTGAGTAACCTATGAAGTCCAACATGCCCCAAGCTGTGCAGCTTTAGGCATGACAAATTTAGCTGCAGTAATGAGCTATGCATTCACCTTGGAAGAGCCTTTGATGTCACTACCAAGTTAGACAGTAAGACTGGTGAAAGGCACTACAAGTAGTTCTATTTTTAAATACATTCCCACAGAAATTAAATGACAGTGAATGGCCTCTTTTATAAGAGCTCAGCTGATTAGGAAATGCAATTATCAAACTGCAATTATCATAGATCCATCTACACATTCAGGATGGCCATTTCCACAGCTGGTAGACTTATTTTGTGGATCAATATTCTTTCCTAACTTTATGGAGCAAGTCTTACAAGTATATTTCAGCTAAGCATAATAGATCTGTAGAAGAGATCTATTTCAATTACAGCAGGAAAAAATAAAAATAAAAATAAAAATAAAAATAAAAATAAAAATAAAAATAAAAATAAAAATAAAAATAAAAATAAAAATAAATAAGAGGGAGAGCACACAATTTGCTTGTACTTTTGCCATTTTTTATGTCCATCTTTCTCTAAACTAGTAAGTCTTCCTTGAATGCAGAGACTTAAAGCTATCACTATATCAGCTAACAGAAGACAGTCAGCAAGGTATAATGCTAGAGGCACCTGCACAATGGAGGAGGTACCGATACATACCAGTAACAGCAGAGGACTAGCATCTCCAGTACTGATGACCAAATTTTTTACTGGTACAACATGATTTAGCTGCCGTGAAATCAGCAGCATATCTCAAGGTTTTCATTAGAATTTGTTTTAAAGAACAAAAATTCCATAAGAGGAAGTGCTTTTAGGTTGTAATTTCCAGTGATAGCTGCATCTCCCCAAATATTTCACTGCATTTCAGTGAAGAACTGCTTCAATTTTCCCCCACCTCTGCCTTGAAGTGAAAGCATTATAGAGCATGGCTGAATTCTGCACCTAAGCTCTCCTGGGGAAGCACTCATTGTTCCAATTAGCAGAGTACAGAGCTTCACAGGCTGACAACTATATGAATATATCTATCTACTACGATTAATCACAAATTATATTAAATTATATATCTATTATATGCTCAGTTCACATACACTTTCATCAACCAATAAGGATTTGGCCTCAATAAAAGCCTTCACTTTCAAATCCTCTTTTAAATCCACCTTGTACTTTGGTATTTTAGAACTGTGTTTACTTACTAGGCGCATGGGGTACACAACGAGGGAGAACAAAAGAGAGTCTCTATATATTTGTAAAGTAATGATTAAGTCAGTCCCAAACACAAACAAAAACCATGCCTGACTGACATTTGGAAGACTTAATCTGTCTGATAGGTTCTTTGGAAAGATGACTGGGTATAATGGAGGAAGATCTGCACCTTAACCTTTTAGTTTTTTTTTGTTGTTGTTGTTTTTTTTAATTTTATTTAAAAGGCTTAGTTTATAGCTTTGAAAGCTTAAAACTTAATATTTTAAAATAAAAATATTAAGGTCAGAAGCAGCTCTTTTTCACAATATTAAACCGTAAGACCAGTACCACTTTCCTAGGACTCTAGAGAACCAGAATGATAAGCTATATTGTAGCCTTCTCTTAGCAAGGGATTTTCTCTCCCCTTGCCATTCCCGCTACCACTCAGACATAGTCTATCATCTGGTGAACTGAGAGCTATGGAAACTTCTGTATAGCAACACAGTTATAACTATTGTAATATACAATAATACTACAACACTAACTTGTGCTTTTACTTTCACTGAGCAGTTTAAAAAGCAAACTCACTATTAAACTACTTTTATTGTAATCAATATATGTCTACAACGTATAAAATAAGTTCTTAAAATTCGATATAGCATTTTAATTCCCTATTTGGGTGGCTTTAGAAATCTATTTTAAATGTCATTATGGGACAATTACGCTGTTAGCAGGTTCTTACTTTTTTGCTCCTTTTAGTCTTTCTCATTTTCTGTTCCTTCTGTAGGAGACTACATACTGATTTATTTTTCTTACCTCTTGTGCAACTTTCTCTCCTCTTCCACCAATCTCTCTTAATAGAGAAAACAGCATGTGTTAGAACTTTCTGCTGAAGTTTCTTCCATTCTCTTATTCTGTTTAGCATAAAAGAGCACAATTTGGGCAGAAAATAAGTAACTGATATCAAAAAAAAAAAAAAAAAAAAAAAAAAAACAGTAGTGCAAACGTTCATGACGATTATGTTTATTGCTGCAAACATAATGTATTTTGGCGTTTCAGAAGACAGTTTTGACAAAAGTTAGCATTCTCTGAATTAGCTTGCAGTAACATTTTTCACAAAAAAATCTTCAAAATAATCAACAAATAAAAAGAAAATTTTGTGGATTGTTCGAGGCTCCTAACAATCCTACAAGCAGAGGAAAAAAAAAAAAAAAAAAGGCTTTCTGAAATATTAGCCTTCTGAAAAAAGTACATGACATTGGGAAATCACTGATAAAAGATACTGAATGTGGAGGAATTCTGCTTTGGTCAGCAGAGTGTAACTACAACGATGACACAAAGAATTCACAGTATAGGAAATACAGAAGTATTTGCAAAGAAAAATTTGATTTCAATTACTATTCCTGTTTCACACTTGGGGGAAAATATATTATATATGGAAGACTTACTCTTGGCAATCATGTAACTAAGAAGAAAATCAATGGACCTGTATAGCTTGGAGCCCTGCCAGATAACAGGAAAGCTAGTGTTCTGTTAATATTTCAGTGGTAAACAGCATCCTGTTTACCAGGTTTATCCAGGTAAGAAGAAAACTTGGCATTCTGACATAAATCACAGGCAAATCCAAAATAAGGATATAGGAATAAATTAACAGAGCATTGAAGAGTGTTGTTATAATTAATGCCAATAAGCACGTACACATGGAACACAGACTTGAGTACAGAAAAATTAGATGATATTTGATGAGATTATAAGATTGTGTGTGTGTAGTTTTTTTTTATAGAGAACTGATGAAATTGAGTTAGACATCAATAATACATTTCCTTGCCACTCTGTATCTTGGATGGCACAGTAGGATATGGTAACACATATTAAAGTAAACCAAAAGCAGGCAGACAGATTTCATACATACATAAGAAAGATGAGCTTCAGGCAGCAGTCATGCTATTAGAAGTATCAACTGGTTCTAGCCCTTTTGCAAATGACTGTGAAAGCAAAAGAATAGAATCTAGCCTAACAAGTTTCACAAATCATACAAAAACTGGGACTCAGGCAGGTAAATAGCAAGAGGAGCAAGCCTCTTGTTCCTAGGCAGGACACACTGGCTTGCTTCCTATTTATGTGAAAAGCTCTATAGGTCAAGATGAGTAAGAAGTGCAGAATGGTATTCTTAAGTAATGGGCATCTATATTCTTTGTTTAAAAAAAAAAATAGTAACAGAGATCAACCACTGGATCATAATCTGCTTTCCAGATCGATACAAAACAGAGGGATCAGAGAAATTATAATGTGATTGTTAAAATCTTTTGGCATTGTTACTCAAAGTTAACCTTCTCACAAAGCTCTCCCAACTCTGAGACCAGATCACTGCCTATCTGTCGAAAGGGAGATTTATTCAACAGGGCATACATGAGGTCTGGGTGGCTAACAGCCAAAATATCAGAGGTTTTATCCATAAAACAGCTTCTTTGCCTCAGGGTTAATCAAGATTACAGGAGAAGTTCTTGCAGTTCCAGCAAATCCAGAGGAGTTAGATTGTGCATCTACCTATAATCTGTATTACACAGAAAAATTTGGGTTAACCTTCCTTGGGTATTGCTCACTTTTCTGAACCAAAAGTCATGCATATAGTTGTAACCGATAACAGCATAAACATGCAACACAAGAAAAGATGCATTGTTCCATTTCTTATTTCACACCAAAACACACACAAAAAATACCCATGATTTATTCTGCACACATAAAAATAGCTGACACAAATGTTTACACCAGCAAGATTAAGGACATTCACCATGTCCTTGGCACTAGGAAACCCACTAGAAATCTGATGGAAAGTGTTTCCTTTAGTTCATCTTATTACTACATTTTATTTATTTGGTTTGAAGATGCTATAAACAATCATGCCAATTTTTGTTCTCTAGATCATTTACAGTTTTACAGACCATAGCTATAAATACAAAAAGCAGGAGCCTTCAGTTTCCTCTTTACAAAGCTGAAGATGCCCTTTTATTTGACTGTACCTCAAAATGTATACTCTTCCTTCTACATCCTTTGTTCATCCTTCTTGCCCCATCTGTAATTTTGTCAGGTTCTATTTTAAAATTCTGTTATTTTATAACATTTTTATGCAGGATGTTAATAGAGATATCAGAGAAATTTGCCATAAGAATCAGTCACTGGAAGTTTAAACTAAACAGAGGCTTAAAATAATTCACATATAAGTGACATAACTGCATAATTGACAAAAATCTTAATAGAGGCTTATTATTGGAAATCAAAAAAAAAAAAAAGGATGACTCTTTTTTTTTTTTTAAATACGCATATTACTTCAAACACACTCAAAAGACATGAATTAGACATATGCACGTAAACAGTCCTAGTATGTCTTACCTGGGTAGTCAACACAAATTAAAAAAAAAAAAAAAAAAAGGAGGAAGGAAAGAAAGAAAGAAAAAAATGTATTGAAAAACATGGAGAGGGAAGAACTGTTAAAGATTCATTGGCTTGCCACAGGCTGGGGACTGAAGGGCTGCAGAGCTCATCTGGGGAAGAGGATTTTGCTCTTGGCAGGCAGTAAGAAGAGAGGGAGCCAGCTGCCTGCCCAGGCAGCAAACAGGTTCATCTGCGTCCTGGGCTGGGTGAACCGACAGCAGATTTAGTGAAAGGTTATCATCTCCTGCCTCCACTCAGCACTTGTTAGACCCCATCTGAACACTGCATTCAGTTCTGAGACCTTATGTACAACAATGACATGGATAAACTTGTGCAAACTCAGCAGACGACCACTAGGATAGTCAGGGCTGGAAAACACGGCCTGAGGCTTGCACATCCTGGAGTGGAGATGGCCTCAAAGAGGACCTGACATCTCCTCTGCCTGCAACATGCAGCAGTTGAGACAAGATAAATTCAGACTACATATAATGACAAACTCCTTCCTCATAGGGAGAGTCAGGCAGTGGAGCAGGTTGTCCAGGTTGTGCAGTCTCTCTTTTCAAAACCCATCTGGACAAAGATCTTAGCAACCTGTTCCGACCTTGTAGATAACCCTGCTTGAGCTGGAGGTTGGACCAGAGACTTCCTGAGGTTCCCTCCAGACTGAACTAATTCAGTAGATGATTGGTAAACTATTCAGAAACAAGGCACCAATCCTCAGTTAATTGGGTGTCTGTAATAGTACAGTCATAAGGAACATACATTTACACATAGCTCCTTGCGGACTTCATCATCAGCAAGCAGCATATTTCTCCCATGTAACCCAGCAGGCTTGAAATTGCCATAGTTCAGAGATAATCAAGAAGTGGAATTTCAGTTCTGTAGGAACAGCTGAACATTGAGACTAGCGTGTTTCAAAAGCAACAAAACAAATCAGCCTTGCCCAAATGTCTCCACAAAACCGAAAAAAAAAAAAAAAAGTGAATGCCAGAGATGATCAAAAAAGCCTTCTTCACATAAACTTTTCATTTTGACATACATACATAATTAATATAATACAGGATTCTGACTGTGATGCTTGATTTTAAAAATGTCATTGAAGCTGACATGAGGCTTATTTTGTTCTCTTTTCCCCAGAGGTTTTCTTGATATTAAGGAGAGCACACTGAGTGAATATGGACCATGCCCAAGATAACTGCATGGGCCCAGCATGGCTCCATGTACAGGTAATCAGGCAGAGGTGCCCAAAATGGAGGAAAGAGAGTCGCAAACAGCAAGGTCTTGGTATCCCAGCAGCAGAAAAAGTAAAAAACAAACAAAACCCATAATTCTCTTCCCTCCAGTTTCTGTGGAGTACCCAGACAAATATCAGCGGGCAAACAGTGTACGCAATTTCAACTGCCCTGATATTACTGATACAACCTGTCACACACACAGTATCTATGATATTCAGTTATTAGGGTATGACAACAGTCATGAGCCAAAGGGTTACACAGCCATCAGTACATAAGGGATATGTCATTCCTGTTTATAGATGCCCAGATGCTGCTTATATGTTTCACTGGAATGGCAGAAAAGCGTAACATATTGATTTAACATATACTCCTCTAGAATTGAGAAGTTTGAACAGTATTATTTTGTCTAACTGGGTTGGAAAACTGTGTTTTTTAAAAAATAGATGTTTTAAAATTGGAAGTAGTTTTTTTTAGACTTAAGGTTAGTTCTAGAGTTATGGTCAAGAGAGAGTGCAAGCCTAGAGGTCCATCAGAACCATACTGTTATGACAGAATCATAAAATCATCGAGCCTAACCATAAACCCTTCTTGAACACTGCCAGGGACAGGGACTCCACCACTTCCTTGGGCAGCCTGTTCCAATGCCTGACTACTCTTTCTGTGAAGAATTTTTTTCCTAATGCCTAATCTGAACCTCCCCTGGTGCAGCTTGAAGGTCATTTCCTCTTTTCCGATCACTAGTTATTCTGGAGAAGAAATCGACCTCCAACTCACTACCAGCTCCTTCTCTTCCCCTGTTGGCTACACTGTTTCTTATACAAGCCAGGAGGCCATTGGCCTTCTTGGCCACCTGGGCAAACTGTTGGCTCATGTTCAACTGGCCGTCGACCAGCACCCCCATCTCTTTTTCTGCCACGCAGATCTCTAGCCACTCTGTCCCAAGCCTGTAACACTGCATGAGGTTGTTATGACCAAAGCGCAGAATCCAGCACTTGGCCTTGTTGACTCTCATATAGCTGGTCTCTGCGGGTGGATCCAGCCTGTCCTGATTACTCTGTAGAACCTTCCTACCCTCATGCAGATAAATTCTTCTTCGCAGCTTGGCGTCATCTGCAAATTTGCTGAGGGAGACAGCCAGTTCTTCACCCAGCGAAGAGTACATCTGTCTAAGCCATGCCAGCTTCCCCAGGAGAAGGCAATGGGACACTGTGTCAAAGGCCTTACTGAAGTCTAAGTAGACCATGCCCAGAGCCATTCCCTCATCTACTAAATGGGTCATCTGGTCAGGCTGGTGACCTGCCTTTCATGAATCCATGTTGTCTGGGCCCGATCCCCTGGTTGTCACACACATGTTGTGTGATCACGCTTACGACAATATGCTCCGTAACTTTCCCAATACTGAGGTCAGGCTGACAGACCTGTAGTTCCCTGGATCTTCCATCTGACCCTTCTTGTAGATGGGCATCACATTGCCCAGTCTCCAGTCATTTGGGATCTCCCTTGTTGATCAGGACCACTGACAGATAATGGAGAGTGCCTTGGGAAGCATTTCTGCCAACTCCTTCAGAATCCTCGAGTGGATCCCATCTGGCCCATAGGCTTTTGGGTGTCCAAGTGGATTAACAGATCACTGACTGATTCCTCATGGATTATGGGGGGTTTATGGGCACTCTATAGTGACTTCCATATCTGGGGGGCAACTACCTTGAGGATAACTTATCTGACTGTTAAAGACTGAGGTGAAGAACATCACAGGCATTTGTAGTAAGAAACAGAAACCTTCGGAAGATTTCAGCAGTGGCCCCATTCCTTCTTAAAAAAAAAAAAAAAAAATACAAAAATCATCAGGCAAAAGAATGTCAACAAAAAATGTTCCACTAACAATGAATAAAGACAATTCTCAGAGAGTTGGCCACTTAAAGGTTGACTTTTTTTCTCCATTTTGTTAAGCCTAAAAGTAGAAGTCACTCATCAAGAAGCCTTATCAAGGAGAATGTTTCAGGCATGAATGAAAGTAATTATGCAGCACTGCTGGTAGAGCAAGGCTCCATTTAAAGTAATTATCACCCCAATTAGAAATCAAAGAGAATTAATATCAGGCATCAGGTAGTCTGTTAAGCTGTCCGGATCTCATTATAAGTTTTAGTTTATAAAGCGACATTTCTGCCCAATTGTACAATATTTGTATATCAGGAAAACAAACAAATAAACAAACAAATAAAAAGACATACACACACACACAACAACACTGCTGCAGGACCTAAAGGTAAACGCAATTAGTTGCCCCTTTCCCACTCATCTTTTATAACTACTCCTCTGAAAGATTTGTCAATTCACCAAACAAATTTTATCTGTCAAAGAGATTATGTGTCTCTTCTGCTTCTAATTCTACTGAAGCAACTATTACAACACAAGCCCCAAAGAATTCTGAAAAGAGGACTTATTATTTTAGCCAAGACAGTCTCTTTTCTGACTGATATTTCTGTATAGTTTTCTACTCTGGTATTTTGCTACTTGTGATCCCCTGTTTTATCCGAGCAGTAGCCAGTAGTGATTAATATGTCTTTACAATAATATTACTTTCACATATAGATTGTCAGCCAAATTCAGCTAGCCGATTTACCTTGAATACCTGCCAGATATCGCCTAAACTAACCTTATTCTAACTAACTAACCTTATTTCTATACCTACAAAAAAAAAGCTGCCCCTGTTAGAGGGACTGAACTAAGGGATGTGCCTTTAGTTGGTAAGATCAGTTGTTTATAATAAAGCACCATCTGCTTTCAGACTATTATCACCTTCCACTATTTACGATAGAAAGAATAATGGGCTAAAAGATAATGTCTCTCCCATAATGTTAAGAGAGATAATTGTTAGTTGCTTTTTGGTTGTGTGCTGGAGTTTTTTTCAGTTCTCTTCAAAAGATGTGAAGGGATATTCTCTGCTGGGCATTTCATCACATTTCGGATTCCTCAGTAATGCTTTTTTAATTAGAGTTTATTCTTGCCTTGCATTATTTTCCAGAAATATGTATTTAGATGTGCTCTAAACTGCTCTTTTAATTTGGTTCAGTCTCTAATCTAAATCAAAATATTTTTGTGCCTCCATAGCCAGAATAAGTAATGACTTAATATTGTTCATCTTCATATATTTAACAGTATATAGGAAAGGTAGCTCTATTAAGAATGGCTACAACTAAAGTTTATCTATCATTTCTTAAGTCGCTTGTAATTTTGCCAAACAATTATTTAAAATAAAGATTCTAACTTTGCTGCATGCTTTAGGGCTTCCGTCGCTAGAGAAATTTAGTAAAAATAAAGCTCACCTATCAGAGAGTAAGTAAGGTAGCAAACCAAAATTGTATTTATTTTGGAGATCAAATATGCAAATATCTCTGTTGCCTTCCATATCTTTTTTTTTCCATTTAGTATAGTATCCAATTTAGAGGAAGAACTTTACTCTGTCCCAACCAAAACAAAGCTAAATAAGTTAATCATTATTTGCATATTCTGAAAAAGGCTTTCCCCAGGCTTCTGTATGAAGTATCTAGGCCTCCAGACCTCCAAATACATTGTTAGATTTTTTAGAAGCTACTGATTTTTTTCCTCCATTCTTTCCTATCATCATATTCATCCAAATAGGTAGTGTGAAGAAAATCCTACTTTATAGGGCAATGAATATGATAAAGGGTGTGAATAAAGAGAAACAAGAGTCCACAACATTTTTATTACAATTTATGTAGTCTGAATTGATGATGTTCAAAGTATCACACTCTCAAATTGTCAAACCAAGTAGCTTCACTGGCAAGTTTCCTACTTTCCATTCCATAGGCAAAAACCTACAGATTTTGTAAGCAAGAAAAATGGAACTATTCCAAGCACAAGGAGGATCTCAAAAGTGTCATGAAAAAAAAAAAAAAAAAGTAAACATCCTGAGATTTTAAGATATCTCCTCTCCACATTTTCTTCAGCAGATACTTCAAAGAATACCATCTCAGGTTGACTCAGGTTGATACGTATTCTCATGTTATGTGTATAGATAAAGAATTTATTCACAAATATATATATATATGCGTGTATATATATATATATATATATATATACATATACATATATATATATATATATTTACCCTCAGGAGATCAGAGATATAAACCCTGGCAGTTTTGATTTACTATTAAAAATATATATATATAATTCCAGTGGCATTAAATAGTTCAAACAATAATAATCTTAAACAGCATATACTCTTACCTATAGGAATGTGTTGCATGTACTCATTACATATTCTTCTAAATCTATTTCAACATTTTATTTCCTTGTCAGAAATATGTATTGGTAAACATAATGTAAAAACAACACCTACAGGGTGCACAGCTGCACAAATCTTTAACATGTAGATCTACATAAAGCTCTTATTTATTTTTTTAATCAAGTTGTCTATTTTTCAGAGATGAAAAACTTCCTGTATTTATGGGAATGATTCTTAAATTGGAAAGGAGAAATAAACATGTTGCAATATGACACATAGACAACATACATAATATATGGAATAAAAGACAGCATTACACTTTTCACAGTATCTTTCAAAAAGAATGGAGTATATTTCATTGCCCTTCACTAAATTACTGTTTTCAATAGTGTACAAGCTTCCAACTAATAGTAAAATTTATTGCTATATATAGCACCAAAGACAGATACAAGTATTTTACTCAGAATAATGCCTTAAATCAAAAGCTCAGAAAGCAGCCTTAGAATATTAATGAAAAGAGAAGAGAGTTACACCAAAGCCTAATCTATAAAATAAAACTTTAGGACATATTTTAGGTCTTCTAATAATTACCTTGAAAATTAAAAGTGACTATGCTCATTTCCCTTGTCACCACATAGCTGTCAAGATCGTCTGTCCTGTAATACACAAATGCCACTCTGCTAAACATGTTCATGAAATGAAATCTATATAAACTGAGTAGAACTAAAATAATTAGAATATGACATCAAAATAATTTACCAAAATGCTATTAGAAATTAAAACTCATTTACTCCCACTAAAGTCTATTGGTGCCCTGGGATAGATGCCATTTCCTTAAAGCTCATACTGCTAACAGCTACCTTCCAGATCACAGGAAACATAAGAAAGGGTATAAATTTTGTTACAAGTTAGATTAAAATACCAGAATCTTTTCCTTATACACTGCTACTTTTCAGAGATTCTTTCTGCATTTGGTCTTTCCGTACCAGACATGACGGATAAAAGCTTAACTTTACAAGGGTCAAAGAGTACCAGGATTGACAGGAAGTTTTATATATATATATGTATATATGTATGTATGTATGTATGTATATGTATATATACATATATTTGCATTTTTAGTAAATAAAAATGGATGAACATTTTGTATTGTTCTTTTTTAAACAGTTCCTGATCACGAGGCGGTGTGGTCATGGGAGGAAGAAGCCAGAACGTGCAAATCCAGTGACACCACAAATGTTCTGCTTTTGCCGATAGAAGGCCTGTTCTACTTTGAAAATGAGTGCGAGAGGAAACAAGTGAGGATGACATGAACAAGCCGAGCCTACAAAACACAAATGCAGAGTATGCTAAGGTGAACCAAGGGCCTGGGTGAGTGGCCATTACCACCAATTACAGTGGGCAGTCACTTTCGAAGCCTAAACTATTCCTTCAGAAATCATATGCTCCTCAGTCTTAAATACTACGTTTATTTTCTTCCCACCTTTGTACTATTTCAAGTCCCAGCATTATTGTTATTTGCTGTTTTTTTAATATCAGCTTCTCAAGTGCTCCAGAGCCCTTGCTAGTAAGGTAGAAGAAAGGTATGGTTCCTTCCAGGAAGGTTCCTTCCAGCCTGTTTTATTTTGACAAAATGCAGACAGACAACCCTTTCAGTAACTTTGAGGATTAACACAGAGGAGTTTAAGGAAGAGATGAGGTGCTGTAACTGCTCTAAATGTTGATCTGTGGTTCCACTGTAAACAGACTACGTTGGTTTTAATCGATTCAATATGAGTACACAAACTCCGTGGTTGTGACATTTGGGTTCTCGTTTAGGGTGGGTTTTTTTTTTTTTTTTTTTTTTTTTTTTGGACCAATTTAGCAACTTCTAGATTTGAGAAAAGTCAAGAGATATTCTTTCTTGAGTCAAATTAATATTTAAATAAACATCAAAAAAATGATTCCTATCATTTTTAGCACTATTTTTAGAATATTTAGCACTATTTTATGGAAGAAATGCATATTGAGTTCTCCAGAACAGAAGACAATAGTGAACCGGAACACATCTTAACTTTTCAGAACAGTAGTGTTATCTGTTGAGTGTTATTCATGTGCACTGCCATTACTATATGTGGCAGAAAACGAGATATACAGAAGACATGCATAAAGGAAGGGTCAATTCCTTTTTTTTTTTTTTTTTTTTTTTTTTGTGCCTTTTACTCAGGAAAAAATATTTTGGATCCATTTTATCTGAGTTTATTTTTAAGCTCAGCAAAAAAAGTCAACCAAAAAAATCAATTATTCACACAGTCCTAGAAAAACAGGCACCCCAAATCAGTTCCAGTAAAAAACAGAGAATATAAATTAAAAGGTTTATATAAAAAAGACTTAGACCTAAACACGTATTTACTCTTCATAAATTTCATAGGTATTCATACCTGTACTCTACAGTTTTTCTCAGTACTTGCCAAAGGATTATATGAACTTGTACAATGACTATAAATATTACATTACTTTTAGAAGTGTAGTATTTTACTACGTAAGTATATATTTTTTAAAAGATCTGATATTTTAGGATGTGAAAACAGATTTAAGCTATTCTTGTTTATGTCAATTGACAATTTAGTTAATTACATCCCTAAGAATCTGATAAACGAGAGTTGATATTTCTGAGAGAACTACATCTAGCCACATCAAATAAGAAAACAAGCACATGAAAAACCTACAGCAAATGAATTCAGCTTGAAGCTAAATTGCACACTTAGAAATCTTGCTTTATAGCTACAGAGCAAGATCCTAACTATTGTGGAAGGGATACCATGCTTTTTAGTCCTAGATTTTCTACATGTATTCAGAACTATACATTTTTCAGAACTGAGGATCAGTTATAGCAGAGATGGATGGATTCTTATGATATGAGAGCTAAATCTTTTCTTTCAGTATAGTGTTACTTTGACTACAAAAAACTTTAAAATAGCAGTGAAATATTTAAATAAAACACACACCGGTGTATCCTTTCTTACACATCCATAAAGTAAGTCCGGAAGGACAATTAAAACAGTTTTCCTCATCAGATATGACTAGAGCATTGGTCTCTCCAATACATTGTCCTCATTCTCTACAATGCACTAAATTCCCATTTTATGGCCTTTTCCTGGATGTTTGTTCTGTATTTCTTTTATGAGGTAATTTAATATCTCATTCATTCTACATTTAACAAACTATGCCTGTCAGATTATTTGTAGCATCATGAGTTGTTTTGGTAGAAGATAATGGTGTTGTGGCTTTAATTTTTTTCTAAATTACTCTTTTTGCATATAATTTAGAGAGCATAATAATGGCAGATATTAAATTGCACATCCAATTATTTATGGCACTTTTCCTGAGCCTGTTTTTTGATTAGACTAAATTAATATTTCCTTTAACTTTAGTATCAGCATATGTGAGCTGAAGATCTGGTGCACATTCCATTTAGGTGTTTACATAGACCTTCTCTAATTGACATAATTGTTCCTATAACTAGCTGAAGGTGAAAAATTGTGTTCATGTACATTCTGCACAGATAATTGCAGGTTTAAAAGGTAGTCCTGTTTAAGCACAGGTGTTAAACAAAGCTCTAAATTATCAATATTAAAGAGCCACACAGAAAAATTAATCATGGATTTGGGAACACAATCAAAATTCAAATAAAATCTCTCCTTTGAACTCTTGATTTCCCCTTAGTGTAATTGCAGTAGGATTAGATCTCACTCATTCAAGCACATCTTATTATATATATATATATTTATAAAATCTATTTATAATCTATATCTATAGATATAAATCTATATCTATTTATAAAATCTCTTTGTTGAGAAACACAGAAGAGGAAGTGATACAATGCGCCACTTCTTTATACTTTTTACTTAATTTTGTAAATATATTCAATATAGCAGTAGGAAGATACAGAAAAAATGTTTTCATTTCACATCTGTTTTTGTTTGTTTGTTTTTTTTTGTTTCATTTTGATCTGATTAGGTACAAAAACTCCCCCCATACTTTAAAGACACCTGAAAAAGAATACAGACCTAACTATGAGGCAGTCTGCTCCGGAAGATCTTGTCCAAAGCTGGAAACACAGAAAGTTCAGTTCTATGGTCCTTTCTGAAGCACTTTGTGAAATCCTACCCCGAGTGTATATTAAAAGATAATAAAATATTAAATCAAAGTCTATTCATTATGAGTACTATGATACACATGTCTTTGCACTCTTCTTTTCATGTCTTTCTAGGTCCTCAATAATATATATAACATTGTGAACTCTAGTTCACTATCAGAAAAACCTACAGTTCGCTGTAGATCTTTCAGCTTTCAAAGATCAAATACAAGCCTGTAAACTGCAGGCAACATTGCTAATAACACTGCGAATAGCAGCACATGCAGGACCTGAGCACCCGTGCCTTCCACAGAACTGAAGAACTTGCCGTGGCAGTGTTTAAAATCCAACTCAAGCCAGAAAAAAAAAAGTATATGATTTTGCTAAAGGACATCCTTGTACCTATATTTTTCTATCTATATGTATGATATATGTATATATGCTTAGATAAATTGTTTTGTAAGGAAAGGAATAGCTCTGTTTCCATTTCTAATAGACTGCTTCTAACCTGCAGATCAAGGTGAAAACCTCAGCCAAGCAGCAGACACATCCCCAAACTCAAACCCCAAGCGCAGCTACTAGACCGATCACAAAGAAAACCAGGAATCATATATCACAGTTTACACAACATGAAATCATAAGAAGGAAACTTTAGTAAGTGGTACCACAGAAAGTGAATTCAGAAGTTGAGATGAGCATTGGCAATTATGTGCTACAGAGATTTCCTCTGATTTCTCTCAAAGTAAAAGGTAACCAAAGTGTTTCTCTGAGGCCATCAAGGCGCTTGTTAAGATTACCAGGTGTCTGCATATGCTTTAGCTCTCAACTCTAATTAAATCAGTGGATCATGGTGTTTTGCTGTATTTCTGTCTTCTGAAATTGCTGTGGCCAGCTCCTTTTATCCCTCCAACAGGATATCCCCGTTAAATTTAAATCAAGATCTCCTTTTTCAGTCATTTTGTAGTCTAGTTCAGCATGGTGGCTTCCATTTATTTCCACAAAATTTTATAGCCTCTTTCTCACCATCATATTAAACTAATTCTTTCCATCCATCACATGCTGACTGCTTGGCTTTTGCTTCTATTGTTCAAATTTTGTGTCTTTGGTCTTTTTATTACAATTCATCCTATGCTTTATTACCTTATTTTACCTTTCCTGCATATGGCTTTATTTCAATTGATTCACTCATAACATTTCCCTCTTGCCAATAAATCTCAGTTTGCTTTATTTCAGACTACATTTTGACCATTTTGGCAAGTTCCTTTTTCCTCTTAATAGGCTGAAAAAAAAGCTGCAGAGCAAACAAATTCTTTAGGGCAGATAAAAATAAATAGCAGTAAAAATTGTTCACCATTTCCTTTTGTAGACCTAACTGAAAATCTTTTGTGACATTTAAAGCAACTTATTTTACTCCAATTTTCCCCTGAAAATTTGGGTTAACCAAAAGACCGCAGCAAGGGTATGAGATTCAAGGACGATGACATCCCAAACAGATGGCGGGAGAGGAAATTTGCTGATCAAATGTCACTCTGGTGACCATCCTATATTTGTAGACTGCAAAAGTTTTTATCCCTTTCAGGGCTTCTAATTCTCCTCAACACATGGTGCTCTCTCTCAAGGGCACTCTTGGTCTTGCCATTTTTATTGTCCAATGCCTGGACCACGTTCTCCATTAGTCTTGATCTTCACTGTCACTTGCTGCAGGCCAGAAGCCCTGAAATAATTAAGCCATTAAGTTGCACTCATGGACATGTCCACTTGAGAAGCAAATGGAATATTCTCCTCTTTACATTTCAGTTCGATGTACAGGGGCTTTAGGGTCACCAAAAGGCATTCAGCATCTGTACCAACCAAACAACATTTGTGGGCCTGCTTTCACCATTGACTCCTTAACAGCCATATAGCCCCTAGTCTACAGTACCTGTGATTGGGTTACAGTTCCCGTCAGAGACAGGACAGCCTTTGGCGTATGCAGTGAAAGTCAGAACATTTTGCAAAATATTTCAAATGTAACTGAGCTCATGAATCATGTTCTTTGCTTGAATAATGTGGAAAAGGGAATAAGGAAGTTTTCTTTTTTCATTAAAGAATCAAAGGTTGGTGGTTAAAACAAACAAGTACCTACTGACTGCTGACGAATGTCCGTAACAGACCACTACCACTGTCACTCTAATAAGGAATTCCAGCATAATTTTTCTCAGCCTCATGCACACATCTGGAGAAGTTATACACTGTACTCCCGTAAATATGAAGAAATTACCCTCTTGTTTGTACCCTGAGAGCACTGTTTAAGGTAATGTAAACAGCAGCTATAAACTACATCCTTATTAAACTGTGTATGCACATGCACCTGCATGTGTGTTCCATTTCCCCTGCTTGTTAGACTGAAGAAGTACCAAAAATATGAATAGCAAATTTATTCCGTAATGTTTTAAAGCTCTGGTCAGCATACCATGTAAAAAAGCCTCAATATAATCACTACTACCTAGATAGAGACCATGATTTTGCCTTCAACAATCCTCCAGAATTTGTCAGGTAGTTAAAGTCACATTAGTCATGGATTATTCAGAGCACATATGATGTAATGTAGTAGTGGAATTTCATTTATTCAAGAGGTTTCCATTAATTTTCATAACTGCATTATATTACAGAAATAAAAAGAATTGTTTTAAATGCTTTCAGGTTGGATTTATTAGTTTATTACTTTAAATGAATGATCTCTCTATTATCCAAAACAGAAGTAATGTGTTAAATATAGTGAAAAAATAATATTTCTTTTAACATTTCCCTGTAAATTATTTAAAGGATAGATGTGCTTTAGCACAGAAAAAAAAAATGATTTATTTTCATAACCATTTTAAGAAGGATCATGCAATTAAACAAAAAGTCAAAAAAAATCAAAGTGAGTTCATACATAAAAAGTGAAATCAGATTTTTATCATTAACTAGTTATAATTAGCTATCACAATTCCTCTGCAGCTCTCATTTCCAAATTAATTCTGAAGAATGTATTTCAGAAAGTTTAGAAAAAGAATCAAAATAATTATTTTAAGTCATGTCTTCAATTATTTTGGTGCATTTCCTTTACATGCTTTGCTCTCCGGTACTTCTTACACAGGGAGTAGCAGTTTATTTTGTATTTGGGATGCCGGTTTTGAAGGATGGGATTGTGTACTGGGAATGGGAATGAGGAGGATTTGGAACTGGGGAGCTTGCTAAGGCATATCTCAGAATCAGGTTTAACCCAGTACATTTAACAGCTCTTGGGCTATCAATGGAAAGCTATTTACACAGTGTAGAGCCACTCAAGACTCAACACAGAGAAATCACCATCCCAGCAAGATTTCTGGACTACAGACATAGGGAATTATGATATGTAGGTAAATTATAGTAAAGTATAAGTATATAAGTAAAGTTAGTATATAAGTAAAAGTATGGGGAGAAAATGACAAAAGTCTATGCGTGCTTGTGGGTTCTGTTTACAATCAGTTTTTTTGCAGAATAATCTTTACTTGTGTTTAGTTGCTTAAAACATGACAATATTCCATTTCTAAAAGAGCACAAAATCAAAAGTTAGGGTCATATGTGCTTTCAGAAATTTTTGAGTTCCGTTTTTGCTATCACTTTTTAAACAAGATAAAATAGTTCATAACTTGTTGCATCTGTACTCTAAATGAAATATTACCACAAGACTTGCTCTGTGAACCACCTCAACACTTATTTCTTAATCAAAGGAATCATACTCTTCTCATCTTATTTACCTTTATGTAATCCCTGACAATAAAAAATATTCAAAAAAATATAGAAGAAATTTTCAACACTATTGATTTAAGTTACCTACTCAGATAAAGAAAGACCAACCAATGCCATGAAACTAAAAGTCTTTGCAACACACCAGTTGCTTCTACACAGAAAAGAATTACCCATATAAGTCAGTGTTTCAGATAAAATATATTGCTGCAAATGGTATTACAGGTCAGGTTATATCTATATTCCTCTCTCAAAACTATTCAATCCCTGAAGTAGCTTTAAATTATCTCAAAAGAGCAACCAGAACAGACAAGAACCGACGTGATTTGTCTAGCTGTTCATTTATTACAGTGTCCTTATTACGTGGACAATTGTTTCACAAGAAGAATGAAAGTAACAGGAAAAACAATCTATCCAACATCAGTGGTGGAATTGAAGACATCAGTTATATAAAAATCTGTCCTTAAAATAATTGATATTGTGAATGTAAACTTCTGATTCTAACAAATAATGTCTATGCTGAAAAGAAAAATTCTTAATTGTATCGTAATATTTACAGTTTTGTAATTCAAGGCTGGTAATTAGTATGTCCATTTAAATAAAAACTGAGCAACTCTTACAGTTGTGTCTCAACAGTGTGTCTCAACAGTGATACCAGTAGCAGAAGGTAAGATGTAAAAAGATTATTTGATTTTCATTCCCTATTACTACAAAAAAGCCTCCTAAAACTATATATTTTTCTTAAAAAACAGAAACAGAACAAATAAAAAACATCCATGTCTCTCATATTCTGACTTGCTAGTACTTCTATGCTGCTTTTCATATCAAAACTTTCCAACAGATAGACCTCACCCCCTTTAACCTGTAACACAGACATGACACACACGACAAGTATATGCAGTAGAATCTACTGAATTTTCTCATACTCAGGTGTCCAAAAATCAGTCTGACCAAAAAAAAAAAAAAAAAAATCAAAACCCATCTCCCTGAGAAATCCTTTTAGTCTGAAGCATTTTCTCTTTGATATAATTTAATTATTTCACTCTGCATTTGCTATAGATCTCCAGCTGGAAGACCAGAGCATGCATTATCTTCTGTTGCCACAGTCTGCACTGGGCTGCAGAGAGCTGCTCCAGCATCCTCTACATTCACTGGCAGATGAGCGTTCCTTGCACAAAAGACTCTTAAATTATTGCGACCATTAAAGAAGTTAGACTTAGGTGCAGTACTCAGAAACCATGATTGCCCTGAGACTATATATAAGGTATAAAGCATTTTAATGTTATCTCATTTTTGCCTATGACATTGTTGACAAACTGTTTATAAAACATTTGCTAATTGATGCAACTGGCATGAGAACATTTCTGTAAGGCTGTCAGTGGACAAGTTTTCCTTATGCCAGATATCACCTTTACCACAGTGAAAAGAGACTGATTATCAGAGGTTCAAGAAGCATCTACCTTTCAGCTTTGGAAAAGTGGACAAAAACATATAGCTTCAAAGTTATTGCTGTGAGAACTGAGTTGCTTATTAAAGCTTGGAAACTCTTTGTCTTGATAAGCCTTTAGAAATTAGGGATTTTATATATGGCAGAGCACATTGTGAAGCAGAGAGGTCTATGCCGCCATCACTCAGTAGCAATGCAACTCTGTGCATGCAGTACTTTGTTGAGAGTAATTGTCTGGCTCAATTTCCCATGCACTTCTGGCTAGACTACCTATTTGCTCCTGTAGTGTGCAACTCCTATAATGAGCCATTATATTTAATTAGACAGAATACTACACTATGTCACAAGAAAAGAGCTTGCCCTAGGAAATCTCCCAAAGAAAAGGAACCCAGAATTACCAAGTAGTTTTCATGATAACAGCACAGCAGTTTATCATTGACCTAATCCTAAAATAAGGCATTTCCTTTGTATTTGCCTGAAAAGTTAGACTTGGCAAATCAACCTGCAAAATTTGTATTTTGCAGAAAGCTTCTGTTTAGCACAAACATTTGTTCAGTAATAAGTCATTACAGTAAAGTTTTGGACATTAGCTAATAACATGCATTCAGGCTACCTCTTATTTTGACTGTTGCAGTAATGATCTCGAGAGCCATTTTCTAGTGTTTAGAGTTCACACTCTAGATATAAAGTTTTATAATTGAAGCAATAGATCTAAATACAGAGTCTATGTGCATTTCCTCATCTGAACTAGATTCAGCACAGTGCTGCTTCTCTGAGTTCCCCAGCAATTAGTGATTTGCCTATGTGGTATTGGAGGCCTCAGATTTGTGAGTTACTGTTTTTCAGACACACTTGCAATACTGCAACAATCTGTATTTATTACAAGTCTGTACAAGTTTAATCATTGCACAACTGTGGAGAAAGAACACTTTCAGAAGAGATTATGATCAGCTTAAACAGAAAAAAAAAAGAGCTACAGATAAATCTGATTTAAAGACTAAAAAGCGGAAGGCATAGACTAGATCGTAGCCCTATGCTAGGATCTGTACAGTTAATTTTTCCTTAACTTAAACTGGATTAAATCATGAGGCCAGAAATTTTACTGTAGAATATTCCGTGATGCAAACAGCCTGGAAAAAAAAAAAATACCAGTTACATGCATTGACCTCCTTTCTGCAAGCTTCTCCCCTTCCAGAAAAATTCAACTCTTTGCAAAAACTAATACAATCAGGAACTGACATCTGTGCTTCTTACCCATAGCTCTAATGTGAATAGAAAAAAATATTGAAAATTGTTTATTTTAGCTCAGCAATGAATAGTAAAAAATATTCTCTTTATTTTGTACTGAAACTGAACATGGAAGAACTTAGACTGAGGTTAAATTATAAATAATAAAGACTAAATTCTTATTTAATAAGAATAACTGCTCTTATTTTGTGTACCTTACCATAGAGTAGAAATACTTTCCTTCACCCATGACTGGAAGCACAGAAGGAAGATGAATGGAATTCCCTGCAAAACCTGGAGTGTCTAGTTTCCACTCTTTGTATAGCAAGACCATCACTGCTCTTGTTTATGTTCTGTAAACATGCAGCAGAAGTATTGCAAACCTTCTATTCTTCTGTTCTGATTTGTTCCTAAACCTAAACTGGCTCTTTACTTCTAGAATTTATCCTCAGAGCTCCTGAGTATAAGAAAAATAAATATATAAATAAAATCACAACTCCTTTTTAGGTCAGTTTCTGTCCCAACTGGGAGACCCAACAGATGTAGAATTTTACTTTTTAATGCATTCTCTAATGACTCATTTTAAAAGTGACTGAAACACTATGTCTAATTATAGCCGCAATATGTTCCTTGGTGAATTTCACATCCTAAGCATCACATTATGTTCTTCCAATAATTATAGCCTTTCTTCTATCCCTTTTACTTTTATTTCAAGCCAGTCAAAACTTAAACTTGGTCTTTAACTTCATTACATCAAGTTTCTCCCCCATACTATATGTTCTTTGGATATTCAAAAGTAGCTGCTGTTTAAGACCACCTGACAAACATTTCAGCATACCTAGTGGATACATGATTTACTTCACAGCCCAAACTTCCCAAACCCAGCTTTTAACTTGATATTAAAAACCATGTTCATGAGGGCTCTTACTTCAGTGCTGATGAGTGAGAAAAAAAAAAAGGTGCATTTTAAGTCCTAAATAGACAGAAGCTGTAAATCCAATATAGTCCTTTGTTGTAATTTCCCTTTCCCTTCAGGAAGGGGTTGAGTCAAGAGAGACACAGATCACATTTATTAGAACATCTTCTATGACTTACTTAAGCCGATACTATTTAATAGCAGCTAACTTACGTACAGTGCATTCCCTTATTGCCTTGTACATGCAAACATGCTCACTCTCAATTACCCTATTAGAGCAACAGTTGGGAGTCTGACCCCAGCTATTTAATCAAAAGTGGACCATCATATGCATGCACCAATGCCTTTTAGGTAGGAGTTCAAGAAAGGCTCTGAAAGACTCCTTTGCTTCATTAATTGTGTAGACTTTGTCTGCATATGGCAACCTCTTCTTGAGTATTGTCTGAATTACACAACCTGGTGGCTCTGCATAGATTCATCCAGCTCTTCATTTCATAAAGTTATCAGTTCCTGTGGATCCAAGACCATTAGCTTTCAAAATTCCTCAGTTTTTGGAAGATTTTCATATGTTTCCTATCAATACATCCTTTCCAGTCTTGCTACATCAGTTTTGCTGTGTTACTCCATCCACTGTGATAGGATCCCATCTAAAGATGTATCTAAAATGATGTTGTAGTGCAAGTATTTAAAGTAGGTATATTTATGTTGCAGATCAAAACTGTCAGAGAAACAGCTTCCATGACTGCCTGTTTAGGTTCATTAAATCAGAAAAATAAACCTGAATCATTGATTAAAACTATTTTCCACCTTCCTAAGAGAAATGCAGCAATGTGTCTCACCTAATAAAAAGCCAGATTCACTCTCAGTTGCTCTGTAGAAGTCAGAGTGTTGGTCTGATTGTTGGCACAGAATCCGTGCGTTTCCCACAAGTGAGCTTCCTACCAACACTAGAGGAAGGGGCCTACAACTGTGCAGCACCAGAGAGCAGTTAAGCATGCTGCACACTTGGCCCACCAAAACTGAAAGCAGAGCAGTGGGTCCAGCAATACTTTCAGAAAGTCCTGCACTCACACTTGCCCTAGACACGCTGCTCAACATTTCACATGCCTATCTTCCTGCTTTTGGGGGTAAGCAATCCTAACTCAGCAGGCACAGTGAGGTCTCACAGTGCTCTGTAGGTATCTCATCACCTTCTGCACAGCAAATACAGAGAACATGCTGGATATAGATA
Source organism: Crypturellus tataupa (assembly GCA_034781795.1). Lineage (NCBI taxonomy): Eukaryota > Metazoa > Chordata > Aves > Tinamiformes > Tinamidae > Crypturellus > Crypturellus tataupa. Next base: position 2,068,007 of record JAWLRI010000950.1, on the reverse strand, counting down.
TTTAAAATTGTTAGGTTTTGTTGTAATTCAGTAGTTTATACCAATATGAATTTAACTATCAATCTCAGACATCCTTAGTCTTTTCCAATAATATGTTTTATTGGGGTTTTGGTTAACTTCAGCAGTTTTCAGGAAATACACAAAAATGTTGTCATGCATCCAAAGTCATTTATACACATTTTAATGTAACCCCCTTAGGGCAAAAGGAACACAGGTGTGATCAAATTTCTACCTGGACTTAACTAATTCATCAATAAATAAGAATATCTCTTTCTTGGTATAAAAACAAAGCAGCCAGTCTCAGATGCGTGTACTTGTTCCTATTTCACATGACTGAACTATTGCTCTTCCAGCTCTTTGGCAGCTATTTATCCAGGATGTTAGGTCTATCATGGTTTGTCCTTGTGACAGCATGTCAGATGCCAGATGCTGGAAGGATGTCATGCTGATTTAATGCACCCATCATACATCTTCTCGCTTGCATCCTTTAATATGAGCTAGTTAAAAGCTGTCTGATAAAAGCTAAAATTTATTCTTGAACTGTAAAGTCACAAGGAAAAATATGAGTGGAATCAATTAAGTCAGATAACAGTTTAAATGGACATACTCAGTTTATCAGGAGAAACTTTACAGTGCTCATAAAGATGGCATAAAAATGCAGCAATCTGGCTGTCGATGCCATCATGCAAATATTTCCTTTGACAAAAGAAACAGGCAGCAAGTAGGTGTTGTGGCAGCTGCCAGACTCCATTACAGGGAGTGAGCAGAGGGAAAGAAAGAGAAGAATTTTGTTGGAAATAGGAAACAGTGTGGTGAAATATAGCTTAAACTGCACAAGTTAGGGTAACTTACACATACAACAGACTGCATCACAGATCCCTATATTACAGTCATCAAACTGGTCGTGTAGAAAATTTGTCCTGGCACAGCCATGCTTATTTTAAGACCTGATTGCCATCTCTGTGCTGTGATGCTCTGTACCATGGCAATAGACTTAGAATTAGCTCATGAAACTCTCCACATACATCAGACTTTTTTTTTTTTTTTTTGTAAATTTTATACTGGGAGAAAGGATGGCTTTCTGAATGACAGATATATAGGCCTTGTATCTGACTCCTGTACTTCAATAACAACACACTTTGACTTGGAATTTGGATAGGAAAAAACTCAGTTATGAAGAAAATACCGATTTTTAATATAAAGTTCTGAAGTTCATGTTCAGAAAAGGACAGAAAAAATAATACATTTTTATCATAGGTAGAATTAAAGAAAGAAAATTGTCTCCACTTACAGACATAACTTAGGTGTTAGTATTCCACATATGTGCACAGTCAAGACAGCTTTTGTGCATTTGTTCTACGAACCTATAGAAATGATTATACCTTTGGTTGTAGCATTATTCAGGGGGACTAGACGGCTTGATGTAATAGGCAATAGATAGAAACCCTAGGTTGCCTTGTCAGTTGGCAGTAAAAATCAATAGGAATTGATAAACACTAACATCTGTGAAGCTAAGTGTTTTTGACTTAAATGCATGTATAACAAGATCTTGGCTGGTTAAGTTCCAGGCAGTCAGAATCAACAACATTTAAACAACCAGGAAATTTGCTGTACTTTTGAACCTTTGCAGTCCTCAAGGCTGGGTGGGCAAACAGGTCTTTTCACTCCAGAATGGATGCAAATTCCATACTGCCACTTCCTCCTTTCAGTCCATGGCTAGCACAAGGCTAGTGCACATGTGTGTGTGGGTATGTGTATTAATAATGCTGCTAACGAGATCCTGGGAAAGAGACATATGAAGACAGAAGCAGGGCCAAAGACATAGCAGAGCTTACATATTACTAATCTTTAGGCTTCTCCTTGAAGACTCAGCTGATGCTGCATTTCACATGACATTTCCCTGGCATGTATCCTGTTGCCAAATTAATTTTTTGGGTGAGTGGGTGGGTGGGTGTCCTGGTCCACTGTCAGAGGAGGTTTAGATACGATCCCAAGAGGGAGATTAAGACACAAACACCATACAAATGCCATACAACCTTATAATCTAATCTAATCAGTGTCTGTAAGTACCTCAAGGGAGGCGGGGAGGAGGATGGGGTTGGCCGTTTTTCACTGGTGGTCACGGACAGAACAAGAGGAAACAGCCACAAACTGAAGCATCAAAAGTTCCACAGGAACTTAAGGAAAAAATTATTGACAGTGAGGGTGACGGCACTGGTACAGGATGCCCAGAGAGGTTGTGGAGTCTCCTTCTCTGGAGATCTTCAAGACCCGCTTGGATGCAGCCCTGTTCCACGTGCTCTAGGTGGCCCTGCGTGTGCAGGGGGGTTGGACTAGATGACCTCTAGAGGTCCCTTCCAACCTTAGGCATTCTGTGATTCTATGATAAGCTCTATGCTCATAATTGTGATAGTGCAGAGAGAAGAAGAAGAGAAAAAGAAGAAAGATAAGTGGGAGAGATGCAGCAAGATTAGTTACCACCACTACCAGTCCAGCTAGGTTTCATTGGCTCACCCTCGGTACAGGTGATGATCTCTTGAAGAGGAATTCAGGGGAAGGAACCACGCACACCAGGAGGGAATACACAGTCCTTCTATTGTCTCGAAGAGTCCGCCCGCTTTCTTGAAGTTTTTTTGGTACACGTTTTTCATGTTGTACATGCTGTGTGCCATGGTGCTCCTCTTCATCCAACTCGAGTGCAAGCACAGCTTGGTAGGCACTGCTGAGAATGTCATTGTTCGGGTCTCGAGCTGGTATCACTTTCTTCCCAGGGACAGCTTGCTGGGTAAATGGTGCAGCAACAATGTCAAGACAAACACAGACCACCACAGTCTCTTACAGTGAGGGAAACTACCAATCTAAATGCAGTTGATAGGTAAAGATGAAGTAACGCCTAATTTGTAAAATAAAACCAAGCTCTTGTTTCTATTTCCTCTTAAAAATGTCTACAAAGAATGTATATTTTAATTTGATATGTATGCCTGTACAGCAGGCAGACTCGCTTTCAAGATGCAGTCTCTACCTTCTAAATATTGTTCCACTTACACTTCATGACTGCAAACAGAAAAAAAAAAAAAAAGAAAAAGAAAAAAAAAAGAAAAGAAAAAGCACATCATTTCATTTACCTTCACTAGTGGAAGCTGGAGCTAATCTGCACATACACAATTTTTTCAAAAAAAATAACTTTTCAATGGGTTACTGATCTGAATATAAAAGAAATTGTGTTATAGAGGATTAAAATGAAGAAAAAAGGGTGGAAGACAAAAAAAAAAAACGTGCTGAAGTGACGCAACAGCAGAATCTCAGAAGGGAAATTGCAGTACTTAAATCTCTTCATACTAGTAAATTTGACAGAATTGCAGAAGACATACAGATGTTATCAAGCGATGATTGTGCCATTAAACAATGACTGGAAAATATTGAGAATGAGTCAGATGGAGCTCAGATTGAGATGGCAAAGTTGAAAGAGGAAAATGAGACACTTAGAACAAGACCAGAGGATAAACAGGGCAGAAAATGGAATAACCTATCAAAATGATTATTCAATAATGGCAATTATACTTTCAGTGAGACGAGACCACGCCACTAAATTAGGATCATAGCAGCAGCTAATAAATTCCAAACTCTGTGCTGCCAGAGTAGCTGAGTTATTTGATACATTTATCTGCAGTGGCAATTAGAATTATTGCAGCTCACAGCATAATTATATATATATATATATATATAAAAAGCCTGAGAGCCAACCTCATACACGACCAGAGCATAAACACTTTATTTCAAGGCGTATAAATTGCATATTCTGGGTGATGTTAGGCCAGATTTTCATCTGGTTGAAGAGAAATACGGTGCCATGTAAGTTAATGAAAGTAAACTCATTCGCAGACAGCTGACCACTATCCCAGGGAAGACATAGTCATAAAAACAAACACACACACACATACACAAATAAATAAAAAAGGGAGGTAAAAATACAAATAATACTTGTATGAATTATGAAATCTAAAATCAGTGGAAGTAAATGAAAACTACACAATCTTAACATTTCCTGTGGTAGCTTTTAAAGATAAGAGACTAATACAATGGCAAATTACACAGAAGTATTGTATCTTTTTGTGTTATAATGGATTTAGTCACAAGTTTTTGATGTCAACTTTCACCTAGGAAAATTCTGATAAATCAAGCCTTCTTATGGGACCATACCAGTTCTAGGAGAGAGACCTCTCAGAAAGGATCTGTAGCTCCAGGGAGGAATTTACATCAAAAACAGAAATACAAACTTATAAACGTAAGCAAGTCTGATAACTGCCTTGATAACTGCCTTCATAACTAGAATCACCATTCTCAGGAGTCAATACTTGTATTCCCTCTCCACCATCAATGCAAATTTTGGAATACTTCTCAGTTTGATATATATTAGTTATTAGTTATTATTTTACATAATATATTAATCAACTTTAGAATTTTTTCCCTGTTCCTGCCATCTCTGCAACCCCTCCTTTTTTTATATTTATTTTTTAATGGGAGAGGTAGGGAAAAGAAAGAAGTGCACCAAATACTTCATCTTTTTTAATTCCTATTGCAGAGATATTTAAAGAAGGCCCAAATAGCCCAGAATAGCTATTTGTAAATAGATTAAATATTTATGACACACAGAATGGATTCTGAAGACCTTAACTGAGATAGAAGACCCTGCCTGGATGCCACCCTGTGCCACATGCCATAGGTGTCCCTGGTGGAGCAGGGGGTTGGACTAGATGATCTCTAGAGGTCCCTCTCAACCTCAACTATCCTGTGATTCTGTGATTCCTAGCCCAGTGTAGGATATTCTAAAACACATAACCTCCACCTGACTGGAATAACATTGCAGAAAAAAAAAAATCCTGTAAACCTACTGGGAAGGATGTGCAAGAGTGTTTTCCTGTGCCATCAATACCTTAGTTATGTAAAAGGCACTGTAGCTTGCAGTGCAAACTGCTGCAACCAGTACCTCTAGTTTCAGCAATTCTTTGGCCATGGGAGAACACATACCATTTCAAAATAAAAACAAGCTATCAGATAGGGCTAGGGGACCATAAAAAGATCTATCAGAATTTAGTTCTACTCACTGATAATCTGAGGTCTGTAGGCTTTGCAGTTCTACCATTTATCCATATTCTAACATAAAAGCTCATCCCACTATACATTACAGTGATTTGATTCATTATCTTTGTTTCTTTGAAGTTGGAGATTATGACACATCACATAGTATTCCAGCCTGCTAATAACATTTATTTTGATCCTAGGTATTTCATGTCATGGGGACATGGCAGGACATAGCCTATTTTATCTTCTGATGCCAAAACTTAGCTCAAAAGGAGAACAATTTTATATCTCTCTTATAGGCTTGAAAGTGTTTTTTTATCATGAATTTCTTTGTCATTTATTAAACTCTTCAATTATCTCTGGAAAACAGAAACCATCTAGCAAATGAAGTAGGTAGTGTATAGTACTTATTCCCAATAATGCACACATTACTATCCAGCTACTCCATAGGATTAAGTAGCTGTTCTGCTTCAACAAAAATTAACCTGGTTGGGAAAGAACCATGAGGCATTTTAAAAGTTTTAAGATTTTGAAACAATAACTACCCTGGTGGAATCAAAAACAGCATACTCCTAACTACTTTTTTTTTTTTTTTTTTAACCTCTTTAAATCAGTTTATTTAAAGCAGTTTCTTCTCTTCTTAAATTGTAACTAAACAAGGATTGTCAATGTTACTCATCTCTTCTGTAGATGGGTAACTTTCATCAGAGTATACACTCTCCCCATCCTGCAGAGATCATTTTCTCCCTGGCTGCACTTGAATACACTAAAGCAAGGTGGGTTCAATACTATACTCATCATCAAAAAAAAAAAAAAAGCCCTACATTTCCAAACTATGTCTCACATAAAGTACAAGAGTAAATTTTCCAAAATACCTGTACTTTCTTTTGCACTTTCACATGTGGGATCTATATCAACAAGGAGTAATCACTCTGGGCTTTCATTTTTGGTGGAAATACCTGACCTCTAGTAACCTACAACACTTTAGCCTTCAATCAAAACTAGTAGGGAGCAGTCATGATCTTACCCTGCTCTTCTTGTTGTTAACAGCTCTCCCTTTCTCCTACCCTCACCATAATTTCCTAAGTGGCTGCTGCTGTGACAGTTCTGCCAGAGCATCCATGGGGCAGTATCACATTACAGTAACATTAACCTGTCTTATACCAGATTCGCAGCTTTGGACCACTCACTAAAACCTCACTCTTAGCAGGGCAGTTTCGTCCCTTTTCATATCACAGGTTATACATATCTTTATTGTTTTTGTGAAGTGTGCTGCTCATGGAGCCAGATCACAGTGAAGCCAATGTTCACTTCAAACACTGCTGATCTCTCTACCTCTTTCTAAATAAATGAAGAGATATATACATTATAATAAGCATACTAGTTCTTGGAACCAAGATTAATTTAGGCATTTATTTTACCATTGTATTATCATTGTTTTTTGACTTCAGTAGAGAAATTTTGACTAAATCTTGCCTCAGGTGAGAATACATAGCTCTATTTGTCATGTTATCCTACACTAGAAAATCATTTAATGATCATAAGAGTGCTTTATGTGGATGGAACATAGAGTAATCTTCACACTGGAGCTGTGCAAGCACAATGATTTTTCCTACAGTTCTTCACCTTGACTGTAAAAGTGATTAAAATAAAAACCCTCATATACCCTATAGTGGTAGACTTTTTTGAACCAAGAGAAGCCTATATATAAATGGAATTCAATTTTGCATATTAGTGTTACATGCTAACAATGAGCTGAATTTATGAAAGGACAAACTTGTGCACCTTACTACTCTTCCAGGTGATCAAATACCTACGGAGGATGTGAGAATAGGACATAGAAAGGACATGCATGGAACTATATTAAGTCCTAATAACACTTCATTAACACCGCCTGCTTCTTCATGGCATTCACCAACAAAGATGAATTTCCTCAGTTTGGACCCTTTGTTCATATTAGCAGGTTTTATGTGCCAGAAATTTAGTTGGCATTTTTTTTGTATCTCCGCACCCTCCCCTTCTCTCTCTCCTCCCCTTTACACCAACTGTTCTCTCTCTATTCTCCCTTGAAAAACAAACCAACCCGTGCTCTATTAAGAGCAGATGTACAAGCAGATATGCTTTTACAGATGCAAAAAGCTGATGCCATTTCAGCTTCTCTTGGAATTGACCACGGCCTTTCACATTTTAGAGATCCATTTTGTGAGCTCCCTCTTCATGGCAAATTTTTAGCAACTCTAGTGCATAAGGTGCTTCTGGAAAAATAGATTTCAGTATGCCAAATTCTCGGTCTATGGGATAAGTTCAACTGTTGTTCATATGAGACATACTCAATCACCTGTAATTACATATTCAGAAATAATATTCAGGCAATTAAGGAAAAAAGGATTTCATTTGAACAGTTCACCTTAAAATGATTATGAAAGAAGATTGCTCCTAATTAAAATGACAGTCTGAAATTAGGCTAGCTTTCTGATAAGAGTCTGAGCCACTGTCCCACCAAATGATAACTGTCATGTAGGTATGATGTTCTCAAAGAAATTAAGTACTATATTCAGCAGATGCGGGGAAGACTACATGTTTTTTATAGTAGGTCCACTGAAATGAGAAAGTTTGCTAGCACTTTCTGTAGAATAATACAAATTCTTATACTGCAGAGAAGTGCAATGTATAAACAGAGGTCCCAAGTTGGACTCCCCTGCTGTAGAAGCAGCACATAGCAACACATCTAGACGATAAAGCATATTCTGAGCTCACCACAGGGAAAGGCACGTGCAAAGATCTCAGTGTATCCCAGTTCTTACTAAATGGAAAAGGACAAAATCAATAGCAAGAGAGATTGCATTATCTAACTTCCAAGAGCTGCAAGTAAAGCAGCAGGAAAAAAAACACACACAAAACTATTGAAAGTAAAGCATCCAACAGTGTCCTTCCCACACAAAAACTTACTTTTGTTTAGTATTTACATTTACATTAGCATTTACATTTCTGTTGGTGTGGACTAAGTGAACGTTTTAGTGAACGAAGTATTTTAGCAAGTAGTAATGACCTCATAAGTCAGTGCTTAAGAAAAGACATCTTTTTTTTAATTAATGTTTTCCTCACTTCTCACAATATATTCCTACTGGAATCAGAAAACACCAGGGAATCTCTTAGAAAGCTACTTTAACATCTCCATTTTGATATGTTGTACTTATTTGCAACCATGATTTTGTCATTTGTGATGAACAGAAACACTACTAACATCCTATATAATATTTCAGATTTCTATCTCCTACAGGTTGCTTAGTACTTTTACCATTGGTATGAGATGAGCAGATACAATTTTTGATAAATATCTATTTATAAAGCATTTAGTAGAAGTGTTTAAACTCCACACAAGAAAAAAAAAAAAAGAAGAAGAAAAGAATCACATTAAGACATCTCTCATTTTATATGGGTCTAGAAAATAGGCTTTGATTTTATTTGATTTTCCATCAGCTTTATATGATGTAATCTGCATCTCTGACCGCCCTCTCAAAAAAGTCATTAAGATATTCTCTCTGATAGTACAATGCTATAAACTCTAGTGAATTTTTCGTGGAAAATAAAAAGGAAGGGTTGTCTGATGTAAATTTCTTTTGGATTATTCTTCAGTTTATTGGCAGTCAACATGTTCAGTTTTCTTTTGATGCTTTCTTAGTTTTAAAAGTTTAAGTAAGGGAGTGTATATTCTTGGCTCTGACATGAGGACACAGTTACACATTCATGAGCTTACTCTGCCCTCTTCCTTCCCTCTGAGTTTGATGGAAGTGTTTCTTCATAAACCTCTGTTTTCATTCTGATACCAGTGCCTCCACTAAGCACAAAATCAACAAAGTTAGTGGTGAACTACAGGCAAACTCCATGTCTTAACAACTGCACGCCCTCTGAAACTCTGGCTCAAGAGTCTTCCTTCCTTTCCAAGTAATGCAAAAGGAAAATTAAGTTCTGAGGATCAACACTTAATTTCTTAAGAAAATACAATAGTCCTTTGGTAAATCATATGCTATTGCTTCAGCTCTGTGGAAGCTGTGCTCAAACAAAGTTCCTCTTGCCTAAAGCAATGCTTTTGGCCTTGGTGGTGACTTAGCATATCTCTGATGCCACCACTGCTGCAGTAACCAAAGCTCACACCTGAAACTTTGCTCTTACATTCTCCTTTTCTTGTGTCTTCCACAGGCTGTTAGCCCCAGGCTAGAATAGTTGGGGAATGCCAAAGGAAATTAAATGCTCTGAAGTAGCAAGTGTTAGCAGAAAAAGAAAAAAAAAAAAAAAAAAAAAGTATCTGTGTAAAGAATTTTGATAAATCCAGTTATACAAACACACTAATCTTAGTTAGGAGTGGATTTCCTCAGGGTAGTTCAGGTAAATTGGAAATATATTTAAAGTGATCAAAATAAGGATTTACTTACACTAGTCTATATTTTGGGAAAGAATGATTTTACTTAAAACCAAAAATAGTAAAACTAATGAGATCCTTGTGTGGCTAAAAGTGTATTGTCAGTTATACTGACATAGCACATAATCACATAGGAAAGGTCCAAAGTTATGTCATTTTTAAACAGCTATTATTGTATCACTGTGTTCTGGGAGAAAAAGATGAAAGGTTACTACATCAGTTTCACTGTGCTAGGAGGATTAATCTGGGTTTAGTTCAGAGCTTCAATTGATTTAAGATACAGCAAGCAAATATTTTAGTCCTCAACTAAATGAGAGATGTTTGCTGAGGAGGTTTGCTGATAATGAAGAAACTTTTCTCAGTAGAATTACATGTCTTTTTTCCAATTTCTACCCAGCCTAGGAGATCATGCTTGCTCTGAAATAAATTCATTGAAAGCAAGCTTAAAGGAGAGAATGCCCTTTGAAAAGAACTCTAACGGTATTTCAATTGGAAACCAGTGCATTTATCTCAGTAGTCATTTGTTTAACACAGCATAAAACTAGTTCATGCTTTAGAATGGAAGGATACGAAGTTGAACAGATACTTTAGAAACCATATATCTGTTGACAAGATGGGGAATGTGAACATCAGAATAAGGTTCACCTAAAGGGGGATATTCACTGAGTATTCATTTGCCAAAAAAAAAAAAAAAAATCAATGGTCTGGCAAATTTTTACCATTATTGTGTACATGTTAATGTTACTATGATGCAATACTTGCATTAAATTCTTATGGTAGAACAAATATATATATATATGTGTGTAGATAATATTTTATAAGTGAAGATGCTTTGAGTCAATAAGACAACCTACCTTTTTAAAATCATATAGCAATATCCTACCATGCATGTGCAAGTACCACTGCAAAATATCACTGAACTACATTATATAATATTTTCAGGTAGTCAAGATGTGTTCAGTTGAATATGCTGTAGAATAGCAAATCTTCAGCAGATTTTTCCAAGCTTGTCTTTATAAATAGAAATATCTAAAACATTAACAAACAATAGTTCTTTCACATTTACAAAAAAAAAAACAAAAAAAAAACAACAAAAAAAACTCTATGATTCAACCAAACCAGTGCTGGCGTCTTTGAGAAGTTCAATCTCACATTCTCATAAGTAGATTTGTGAACTTACTTTGGCAACCTGCATGTTAGTAAAGTTTCAAAACTTTCTTGTTTGCAATCATATTCACATATCATATAAAATGAATAGAGTACACACAGGAAATATGTTGGTTATGCTCTGTAGTGAATTTCAGCTAAAACCTTTTGCTTCTTTTGAGATTTGCAGATTAAATATTTGTTACTCAATTTGACAAATAGTTTTCGGCTGTCATCACCCAGTATGGTGACAAATAGCTTTACAAAAGAAAAGAAAGTCTTCGAGACACATGAAGTGCCCAAGAGCTACACAAATTTCTGAAGTCAAGGGAAAGAAAAAAAAATATATGTTTGCCAAGTATGTTTGCCCTTGTTAGAGGCAGCTTATATTCACAATTTCAAATAAGAATGTAAACTATAGTAAAGTCCTTCGCTTAAAGGTGCAATTTGGGGCAATTTTCTTTAAGACACTCCTAACTTCACCTCTACTTGATTTTCAGTGAAAATATTTTTAAACTTCTTTACTTTTTGCATAGGGATTTATCAAATACATTTATTTCTATTAAAAAAAAAAAAAAAAAAAAACAGGCATCCATCTCCCACAGGCTGCATTCCCACCTCCCCCCCTCCCCCCAAAAAAGAAACAACAACAACAAAAAAACTCTTTTCAAACAAAAACAAATGGATTTTTTAGTTAGAAAACTGAAATGCAAGAATGTCACAATGATATTTGTCAGAAAAAGATCTCCCACAAAATGGAGATGTGGATCTTCTGGAGAATGGAGGAAAAAAAGCTATTACTGGGGCACACCATAGATGGGAAATATTTCTACAATATAAGGAATTAAGAGTATTTCCCCAAAAGATTTCATAAAAATTATTCTTGCAGGAACAATATTTTCTGCATTGTTCTCTCAGAGACTTTAAAGGCAAGTTGAGCTTATTTTCCTCCCGAATACCATGATTTAAATAAATAAATAAATAAATAAAACCTATATTGTCCTCTACAAATATTTTCAGTTGATATTAAACAGTTGGAAATCACCTCAAAATAAATGACCATCTTTTTTAAGAGGTGAAAAGCATTTCACAATTCAAAAATAAAAATAATAAAAAAAGAACTGCTTATTCATTCCAGTCATCGAAATTATGGATATCTATTTTGCTTTGGAGGATGAAGTTGTGGAATTTTGTCATTTGAATAGTGATCCACATCTGTTGCACAATCAGAAAGCACAGAAACACAGAGCTGAATTTATGTGCAGCTCTCTTATGTCTAGAAGTTGCATCAACTAAATTAATGAAACAATATACCTTTATTTGTTCTTCCTATGATATTAAATGTTGGTACCTTATACTGGTTTTATTACAGAATATAAGAGTCTAATTTGCTCCTGTGCTTCAGTTTTGGTCCCTGCCATCAGAGCAGTTAAATATTTCCATCTCTGCTGTACTTTGAAATTCCTGGGACCTACAGCATGGTAGGATGGAGAGCTCAACAGGAGAGGGACCAAACAAGACTACCTAGGTATTTAAAGGCAATTTTGGTAGTATTTTGATTTTTTTTTTTAAGTTGTTGTAGTTTGTTTTCATTAATTATTAATTTACATTAGAATTACCTGCTTTTCACCTCAATTAAGAACCTCTATTTCTCTAGGACACCATTTTGCGCCTGCTGAGGAGCTGAAACAGGGCAAAGGAGGCAGGATGCAGAACTGAGAACAAGCTCTGCCACTGAGCCATTCTTAGAAAATTATGTCATCCTCTTCTCAGTATCAAGGGCAGTATTTCAATTCCCAATTTGGCCAGCACAGCAGACTCCACAGAAAGGAAAAGCTACAAATGTCATAAGCAGGTAATGATGAAGCAAGAGAAGACTGTTTTACTTTACTTTTACTTTCTCATCTTCTGATAATAGGAAATTATACTTCAGATTTCCAGTTTTGGAGACTTTCAGAGAATAGGCATTTCTGAAAGGTGGGGAAATTTCACTGTGGCTGCTGCTGCAGAGCAGAATTTCCTCAACTCGATGCATATACATATATACCTAAGGTCAGTTTAGTTAGATGCTTGCAGTCTTTCAGGTAAACTAATTTGGATATCAGAAAAAAAAAAGTAAATTTAATGTCATTTTTAAAGGAATATAGTTAGAATGTGGGTAGTCTGTATCAGTATAGGATTTCATTTAAGTCTTCAAAATGGATAGAGAAAGGTTTCATACTTTTTATTTTGACTTTTTTTCCCTCAATTAAGGCTTAGGCAAAGTATATTAATGTACTGAACAATGCTGTTATTCAGTAAAAATTGCATTTATTAGAGAGAAGTAAATGTTTAATGAAATATAGAACTTCATCTCATTTTCAAAATAATTTAGAGAAAACACATCTGAAAAATGATTACAGTAATATATTCTAGATTCCTCAAAAATATAGCTTTTTTAACAGTACATACAACATGTAAGCTAAAGATCAAATTAGTAAAAGGAAGGGCTGATTTGCTGTGTGCATAAGCATCTTTTCAGTTCATAGGCAGAGAAGGAAACCCTTAAGGTGATTGCAGCAAAGACAGCAACAATTTACAACTTTAAGTTATCTTGAAACCAGATACCTTACACTTGTCAGTTTGGACAAAAGTTTTGAATTCTTAATGGCTTTGACTTTATACCATTATTTACAAATCCCATTATTCTAATCTGTTTGTAGTAGTGCTATCTCACTTGAACACTTTTTTTCCCCCTCGTACTGCTGGTAGATATGGCAAGTACATTCTTGTGTATTACTTGATTCCTTAACACAGTTGGAGGAAAAAAAAAAGATAAGAATAGGCACCTATTTACATTCCTAACATCATCCCAGACATGTTGGAATTTTTGCTAACTTTATTCTCTGTCAGGAGGTTTTTTCCCCTCAAGAATATCATAAAATAGGTTAATGAAAACACTAAAACTGCATTTTCACAGTGCATCTTTTAAAATCATGTTTAGTAGGGTTGTCCATTTAAGGCAACTAAAATGTCTTGAGGGATTGTAATAAGCTTCAGATACCCCAAATTCCTCTTTATTCTCTGTCCTTTTTTCTAAACCGTATTTAGAAACCAGATAATAGATCTATGATTTTACCTCATAACAGACTAATACTGAGAGGATTAGACTCTGGACTAATACAGTATTTCTTAAAATAAATAAATAAAGGATAAGCTATTACTACCAATCTAAATTATATACACAGATATGGCAAAGCTAGTCCTGTAAGATATACTGCAGAAAAAAAAGGTTAAACAGTTACATACTCTTTTTACATACAGATTCAGGAGGAGTCTGGGCAACAAATTATTATTTTAAGTTTATATGGAAAAAGCTGTTTGAGATGTTTAAGAATATCTATATTTTATTTATTTAGAACTTGAAAATCCTTAAGGCTTCACAATTACAGAAAACTAAATAACTGCATTTGAAATAAAATGCCTTAGAATTTCCACAAAGGATTTTTTAAAGGAAAATAGCATGTGCCTTATGATAAATCAATTTGTACAACAGTATGCTATTTTTTGAGGAGAGTAGAATATTAAAAAGATGACCAACAGTTTTAAATAATACATTCAAAAATAATAGAGCCGTGTGATTTAGTTAACCATTTGGGTTTTGACTTTTAAAATACAGGTTGCCCCTTCTTCCTTGTAAAAGGGTGGGTGATCTTTTGTGCTAATAGTAAGTGAGTTAGAACCCACCTGTTGAAACTAAAATTAGTTCATCTGAATCTTAGACTACACATTTTATGGCCCACAGCTACTAGAGAAGTAAAATTTCTATTCAATATAACAGGGTCACAGCTCCCCTCCACACACAGAGTGGTGTATGGTGCTGTTTACTCTTCAAAATCCATGTGCAGAATATTGCCACTGTCTTGGGTGACTGCCATTTGCAGTATGGATGTAAGGTTGCAAGCACCATCTTATTTTCAAACATGATTATGATTTGATACTATGCAGAACCTTTAAGAGTAGCATTTACAGGAATGAAAATACCCAGGAAGAAGCACTCACCATGCTACTTTCCATCAGCACTCCTGAAAGGATTCTAGGGACCTATTATTTCTCTTCCAACATTTGACTTGGCCTCCTAGTTTCCTTTATTCATTTATTTTGATGCTGGAAAACAAATATAACTGATTCACTGAGCAATACTCATGTACCACATGATGGGCTCTCAGGTACAGGGGAGTTTGGACCTGGATAGGAAGGTAACACACTGTGCTCACTCCTTCCTTCCTTCCTGGGGGCATGCACAGTGGACATCTCCTTCAGACCTTACCTTTTAGTGGCACCTGCTGCCATTTGTTACCTGCCACACTGTCAGAGGAGGGAAGCCTCAAATGGGCCTCCCTGTAATGGTATAAGTTCCGCTATCCTGAGTTCTCCAAGAGAGAGAGTCTTTTATGAGGTTTGGGGCTTCACTGCTCTCTCTCCGGCTTCCTGCTGATACATTATAAGCTGGCTAGGCCTTCTAAAGACTCTAATGAGTCTATATAGCGTGTCCTAAGCTAGGGACATTACACTAGGGACTATCCAATTGGGAACATTACACTAGCCATGAATGGTGTGTTGCATGTGCCATATGGAAAAGCAAAGATGTACGTAGTTTTGTAGCAACGTTTTCACTGATACCTGATTTGAAACCTTCAAAATATACCTATGCAATACAAGTCAGCAACTGGTACTCACTCAGTATTTTTTTGCCTTTTTTTTCTTTTTTTTTTTTTTCTTAATATTGTCCACATTATACCAAACTGTGTTATAGGGAGACAAAACTATTAGAGTAGCACTGCTAGACACTGACTCCAGCAGTCTCTCACACACAACTCCTATTTCTTACAGTTCAGTTGAGCCAGGAAGAGGGAAGTAGTAAGGCTTAGGCTTATTTGGGCCCCCTATTGCTCACTCAGAAAGGAGAACTCGGAACAGAGTCCTGCCTTAGTATCACAATATTTTCCTGAATAAGGGCATGCAAAAATTGTCTCTCAAAGTTCATTAGCCCTCTAGCTGCTGCATGTACAATGCAGTTGATTATCTGACTATTTTAGCTTAATATAGTTGCACTCACAGATACTGGTATTTAAGGGCACACAAGGAAGTCATTTTTGGCAATAATACAAAGAAACTGTACCTGACAAGTAATTTACATTCAGCAGGCTAGCCAAAACATAAACAACTGGTTGCCTCTAATTAACATAATCTTGAATTTATGATTAAGCAAGAACATCTTCATGTTATTATGGCAACACCCATTTCTCACAATTTTGATAGATTTACATCACTATATTTAGGTTGCTTTCATGAAACTACCATAATCTGTCAGATTCAAGGTGAACTGTTGAGAATTTAATGTAAAACAACATCCAAGGCAAATATTTACTCAATGGCACATTTAAGCTCCAAAACGACCCTTATTTTAGATTCACACACCGGTACCTTCCAGTCCTGCTAAATTCTGTACCTGCTCAGTTCCCCCTTATTATTCATACTCTAAGAGCAAATAGCATAGGGTAAACACTGAATATGACATAGCACAACTGACATCGGCTCCCTTCCTCCAGCTTGGGAATATTTCCTCTTTGTATAAATCATCTTACCCTCTTCCCCAGAACAAGGACCTCCGCTTACGTGTGATAGTCCAGCCATCCTAAAGGTATAAATAAGGTAAGAGGATAAAAATAAAAAAAACTCCAATGTTTTCATAGATTCAATGTATTCCTCTCAGAGCTACCTCAAGGCTCCCTGACATAATTCAAATACAAATTAAACAGAGTTATTTCAGTTATCTTTGCTTTAATTGGCTCTGACTTGTAAAACTCTTCAAGATGTCTGCAGGAGAGGTGCTATATAAATCTTAATAATTGACTAAAAAGATGCAACAGTTTAGGATAAAGCATGTAGCCAGGTATGACATGTGCATATATAGATCTAATTTATATACAGAGCAGGTCTTTATCTGGCAGAAACAATCATGATCCTACTAATTTAAAGGAAGCCCTGAAAATTATCCCCAGTTTTAGATCCATTCCAAAAAAAGTAGAAAGAGGTGTTAGGAGATCTGAGATAAAGGATTTAACTTCTGACAATAATAATGACAATAACAAGCGTGAAGTATCTGCTTGACTACTACATGAGAAGACCAGGTGAATTTAATCTTGATCTACTGTCTTCCTCAAGAAACGTTATTCAGTCATAGAGATTCTCATAATTTGTACTTGAATTTTGCCTTTTAAGGAAGTATTCTTTTAATAAAGAAAACACAAAATAAAGTTGGGCAGGGGTGTTCTTCTTTTAAACTGGTACACACTTGCAAATGAACAAAAAAAACCCCATCAAAACAAAATGAAAACAAACAAACAAAAAAAAAAGCCACAATACACTTGAGCACAAACTTTCATACCAGAGCCATACAGTAAAATGCTTTCTACTGTGGGTTTCAGGAAAACATTCTGGATATGAGTATAGCAGCAATGGAGAGCCTACAAAGATCAAGGTAGCTTTTAAAATTAATTGGACAGAGATTGAAATAAAGATGGATTGGAAAAACTAAGATGTAACAGCATGATAATTAAGATCCAATACTATCTGAAAGGATAATAATTAACAAGGTGAAAACAAAAGAAAACACTCCTCACACACCTAGAGCATTTAAAGCAAGCAGCTGAGACTTAGGTTAGTTGAGATGTCTATTGGACCATAGAATAACACTCACAGATACATGACTTGAAAGTGATATTTCTATTCCAAATCACATGGCAAAATTGGGAATTTTACAGAAAACAATCCTAAAAGTGGACAACAAAACAAAACACACAACCACATGACCAACTAAGTCTTTTTAGATCTGTCATTCTATCTATTCTAATCATTCTATTAACTTTGGACTGAAAGACTAATTAGATTCCGAGATGAACTGATCTGGACAGCATACTTTTTTTTTCTACTATGTAGGCATAGCATTTTTAAACAGAAATTATCTGATAATAGATTTTAAATGGCTACATTACACAAGAAAGCAGACAAACTGGAATTCTATGATAGATTATTGATGAGTGCAGTTAAGAACTTAAGATTTTTGTTAACTGCTTTATTTTCACCATTACCAATATCATGTAAAATCTCATCCATTGTCAACATACCAACATTTGAACGAACATTTATTCATAACCTCAGTACCACACATTAAGCAGTGTATACCCCAACTTTGTTTCACTATAACAACAAAACTCATGCAGTTTGATGGACAATCAATTGCAAAACCCTGCACGTTCATTTTATTTAATTACAAAATCCATTGTAACACGGAAACAAGAAAAACACCATTTCCTCAGATGATAGTTGTATTTAGTTGCTTCACAGCATCTAAATAGGCAGTCCTATTTAGGGCCATCCCAGCATTGTAAATATTTTTTTATTACACATAACCCAAGTTAAACAAATAATGCATGTCTTGTATTCCAATAAAGAAAGTGGAGAGGATTTTTTAAAAATATATATTTTAAAAAATATTTTAAAAACATTAATATTTTATTAACTTTATTAATTTTAAATTAATTTTAATGATTTTAAAACAATATTTTTAAATTCAATATGAAAAGAAGCTATATCACCAATTTAAACACAGTAATTTTTAGAGTAGTTTTATATAATGATAGACCTCTTTAAAAATAAGAGTTGAGTAGCACTTTCACATAATTTATGTAGGTTTTCACTGATGGGCAAGATGAAGAATTGGTAATTAATTTTTTAAAGATTGAATAAAGAGCAAAAAAAAAGTTAATGAAATAATTCAGGGATTAAAATGATAACACTGTAGGAAACATCCTATCTATCTCAAGTAGGAAACAAGAATAAGGTACACAGTTCCAAGGGGGTGCCTAAAGGGAAGGGTTTTATTAACCATTGTGGCCATTTCACTGTCAGGCGCTTGGGATGTCCACTCCCCTTTAGAGACCTCAAAGCACTTGCCTGTTTCAAAGGCACAAAATAAAATATAGGATGGGGTAACATGGAAGAAATGATTTAATTCAATACTGAGAGAAAGTCTGGTGGATCCTAAGATCCCAAGCATGGATTTGACTAGATTTCAATTATTCAATTACTCTATATGAAAATGAAAAAAAAAAAAACTAGTGTTTCATCTTTGCTGTTCTCCTTTTGTCTCTCAGTCTTCAAAAGTTTTAAGTTTTCTCCTCACATCCAAGCTGTCAGCAACATGTTTTAGAATGAGTAGCTCGGAGTGTTTGGCTACCTGGGGCCATAAACCCAGTAGGTCAACAGCAGACACTGCTGGGGAACTGTCCATGATTTTTGCTGGAATTAAAACAAACAATCAGGAGGAAAGCATCTTGGGCATGGCAGTAACTTATTAGTTCTAACACACATATCCCTACAGACCAGAGCAACCTCAATCTGTTTAAAAAATGGCTTCCTTGGCCTAGCCAATCTTTCTATTAAATAGGTTGGCCTTCCCTGGAGCCAAGATCTGCCTCCTTCTGCATGGATCATTATAACACCAGAGGTAGTATTTTGTGCTCTGACAATTTCCAAATAAAAATCAGTCCCGTAAAGGCTGAGATGATTGTTTATTTTTTCCTTAGGGCATTCAGTTGTTCTGATTAGGGACAGAGCAGAAGAGAAGTCGGATATTAAAAACAGTGAAGCTGTTGTGAACCTGAGATGTTATGTTTAGTTTAATTAACAATAGAGGAAGACACATGAATGAAAATACATCATACAATATTTAAGACATGCAGAGGAGGCTACACTATGTGACCTGCCAGGGAAGATCACTGGAAGAAAACACAAGGAGGTATTAAGAAAGACAAGCTGCACAGCTCAAGAGCACTAAAATGGGAAGAAATAGTCTATCAGAATTTATGGCATTGCTTTCCAATTTACTAACTATGAAACATTATTAGAAAGAGACATTCGGAGATATGTCCAATCAGTTAATCTACTCATAGGGAAAACAAAGACACTCACTGGTCATATCCCATAATTAGAAAAATATTGAATCAGTGGAGATGTCAAAAAAAATAAATGCACATTCAATGTTTCATATTTCCCTTCCCCATCTGAATCTCTGAGCAGCTGAAGAAAAAAAAAAAAAACACTCAGTCTATTTACACACTCTAACTTGCTGGGAATCAACAAAAAGAAAAGTTTTCTTCCTACTCCATCTGTTGCTTGCTAATGGATTTATTGCACAACACCTGAACCATCACATCATCCTGCAACATCACATCACATCATCCCTATCATCCCACCACATCAACCACTAAATAAAAGGCTTTAGATTCTTCTCAACAGTTGGGTAACCTCATAGATATATGGAGTCAACCACAGCACCTACTTCTATGACTCAGTAATAATAGCTTTGCATCTTTATGCAGAATTCAAGCACCTCATATCCAGATGACTCAAGAGAGGAGTCCTGTATCCCTGTGCAGGGTCTTCAAAACTGCCCTGTTACAAACAGCTAATGCATATTATCAAGTTTTCCATTAGATCCTAATCTTTTGGGCTGGATTAGGTAAATGTCAAAATGTTATTCTTTTGCTTATGAATTATTCAGGATATCTTACAGTAAAGCTGTTATTGGCACCACAGTGACCTGAAAGTAGTTTAATTTTTGAACGACTGTAAGTGAATTTGTCTCTGTATGGATGCACACTGCTGTGATTTTCATAAACATCACCACTCCATTTCATGAAAATGTTAAACGCTACAGACAGCAAACAAATCTTCATTCTGCAGGGATACATGAAACAACAGATTCACTAAACACTATGAATTTCAAAATTGTGTATCTAAACCTCAATCAGAAAGATGCACGTAACCAGAAATAATGTATAACTTCATCTAGATTCTAATTCTGTTCCTTCACTTTTGCTGTCACACCTTCTGTCCTGACACAGCTGAGCTACAGAGGTGGTTTTTTTTGGTGTTTTTTTTTTTGCTTTTTACAGACATAATTTTATGAAGGGCTGAGATATGTGTGCAGCAGTCAACTGAATCTTTGCAAACCTTTCACTTTCACTAATCCCTAACACTGTTTGTAATTGCTGTGACTAATCCCAGGTGGTCACCTGGGGTTGTTTCTGCTTCCTGACTGACTGCTGAACATTGAGAGACTCTCAACTCAAATGACATCAATAGTAGCAAAATTGTTTAGGGCCATGATAGACCTAAATTCACGAAGCTCAGTGAAACTTGTGGTGAATTTGACTTCAGAAATTAAGTTTTGGATCATATTAGCAGTTCTGCTAAAAACATGGGGGGAAAAAAGATCAGTATTTGCAGTTTTCATGAGCCTAGTCCACAAGACCCCAAGAAAACCTAAAAAATAGTAGGAATTAAGTACCTTTTTAACCTTAGTACAGAGAAGCCCAGGTGAGAGTGGAAAAGTATTAGACACAGAGGAACAAGAAGTAGCACTTAATATATGCTCAATAAAGGCTTGTTTCTCAGTAGAAAAATACTGAGACCACCCTGAAACTCAGTAACAAACCACTTAGGAAGACCAACTTGAAATAAAATGTATTAGCAAAGGAACAACACTTAGAACATTTCCAGTCAGTTGCACATAATGGTAAACTAAAAAGCTATAAAATGAAGTCGCAGCTGTCACCTTCATTGTTGTCAAGTACCAGCCAGTCCTCTACCCCAAAACAAAGCACTGAAGGCTTTTTAATGCTTTTAATAGGCTTCCCCCCCTCCGCCGATCTGCCCCATTATTAGTAGCTACTGACTGAAACACTAAAACAATCTATCAAGCTGAACAACAACAACAACAAAAGATTAATAGAACAGACTGCCTCTCTTTGCCTTAACCACTTTTTCTAGTGCATTAGAAATATTTATCTCTGGAAGATTAAACTTACTCTAGTTATTCCTAGAAATAAGGAATTATCCTTCTCATCAATATCATAGGTGTTTGCATAGTGATTTCATATTTCTAAAAAAACAAACAAATGAGTAAATAAAACCACTGCAAACCCGAACAGCCTCATAGCCTGGAAAATAATTTGAAAACATGATTATAACACACACACACACACACAAAATTACATTTTCTGTTTAAGGCAGTTTGTATCTGTACTTACAGGAGAGGCTTAATTTTAATTCTACTGGAACTCTTTCTGGATCCAAAATAGATTTAATGGCAAACCCTGCTATTTCAGAAAGGGGTATAATTTCAGTGTTCTAAATTTTGAGCTAAGGATAGTCCTGCAACTGCAGATAGTTCTGCAAACTATCTAAGGATAATTCTGGAAACCATTTTTATATGATTTTTTGTGGGTTTAATAAAACTGACAAAACAGACTTACATTTACAAAAAATAAAAAAAAAAAAAGCCACATACAAAGGAATCTCACTAACAGTAAATAAGGAACAATAGCTTGAAAACTTTGAAGAGAATCCCTGAAAGCTTCAATTTTCTCCAAAGTGCTGCTTATGATTTGGGCAGGAAACGGGGAGAGAGAAATCGAGAGTGACTGCTATGAATCATCTTTACTGTGGTTTAGAGGCTATGCAATGCAACTGGCAGGCAAGGAAACAGGAATTTTATGAGGGTGACAGAAAAATACAAAAGCAATGTGAAGCCAATAGACAGATCATTTAATAAACTCATATTGTGAAATAAGAGAAAACCACTTTGAACCTGGGCCTCTCCTTCAGTATACTGCTCATATGCCACAGTTTTACTGCAGAGCTGGGGGACAGTTACATATCCTACAGTAATGTATTTATTCCTGATGTGTTACCACAGCACTTGTGTTTTCACGTAGACGATTCACATACAGACAATAACAACAGTGATAGATTGGTGTGGATGCATACTCAGCACTTACTGAACCATGCAAGGGAGGAAGGACCCCTCTTAACCTCTGGACTAGCAACGCAAAGAAGCAAGGAGGGAGATAGAGGCTGTCATCCTGATACAGTTCTTCTGCAGAAAATGAGGGTGGAAGAAGTGAGACAAAAACAAGAAATGGGTGACAACCTGTCTCCATCATTAGCTGTTGTCAGATGTTTTGGAGGAAAGTAAGAAAACTCCTATTGTTAAAAAAAAATTGGTTGGATTTAAGCTGCACAAATAAGAATCTCCTAAAGACTGTTTTTCATTCCAGAGCAAGGTTTGACTCTGGGTCCATAAACAGGAATAGCAAATTCCTACTAACTTGTGCAATATACAACCACAAATCTGAGAGATGATAGGGAGTGAACTCAGTAACCCAGCAGACTTTTTTTTTTTCTCTACAAGGAATGAAACAGGAAGATACTGCTACATTTCTTTAAGGAGAATGATTGATTTTATACTTTTTACATTCCAGGTTTAATATTGGTTGAGTTCACTATTACAGCAGCAGTGAACAGATTTGCTCAGAACAGCTGCTAATACGCAGCATAAAATGTATACAGTAAATCAAGCATTCCAGTTTGATAAAAGAACAAAACAAAGCACAGAGAACAGTTGGGCACCTATGCTCCTTTTGAACAAACAGAGAAAAGAAATCTATGAACAAAAGAGAATATGACAGCAGAGCAGGATAAATGAATGAACCCACGCAAAATGAACCTGTTAAAATTCTACGTTTCTTGCCTGAATATTTGAAAAGTTTTGTTCAGTTTTGGGAAAAGAAGATTCTTCTAACACGCAGTTCTAGTGACTGCTTGAGCAACTAACCCAGGATATCTTGCACAGGTAAATCTACTTGGCTACAAAAGAAACATTTTCTTCTTCATCTTGATTTGTATAGCATTACTTAGATGAATCATTTGCCTTCTAAACTATACATAAATGAGAGATATTGTATACAGTATTACATTTTTGATGTCTTCTTCAGTCAGTTTCTTGTTTTTTCTAGCTGTAAGCATCTTCAGTTGTGGAATGATGGGAAGTTTGGAAGGTATCTTAGATTTAAAAACTACTTAAAAATATATTTTTTAGATAAAAATAGTTATCTGTGATAGGAACAGCAATCACAACCAACAAGAGAAAGACAGACTCTTTCAGCACAAGTATTTGAGACAAGTTATGAGTTAAATGGCTAGAAACTGAAGATAGGTGGTTATTTGTATTTGAAGACAGAGAACCATCTGTGTGTCTTTTCATTCAAATACCAAAAATGACAGACATAGTTATTTTCAAAACAAAGGGCCTTAGCCATACAAAGACTGCAGTTTTAAATGGGATCACCAGTAGATTTCCTAGTAGGGTTCAGCTTCTAGTTTAGACCCAAGGTGGAGGGAAGTCCACCACATATAGTCTGTAGAGTCTGTGAAGATGAGCAGCAGCAGCACCCACTCAAGCCAATCTTTTGCCTACACCCAGCAAAGTACTGGAACATCTAAGTTATCCTACCAAAATATCTCAACTACAAGTGCCTAAAACTAATCTCATACCTTAGTAGTTATTTCATGAGTTTCAAGTTTAGTGTAAATGAAAATATTGTAAGTGATTAAAAATACTGAGCATTAATGAAAAACAAATACACACAATGATCTTTAGAGAGCTCAGTTTCATGAAAATGTAAATGTTCAATGCAAAGAGATGATTAAAAATGGAAAAGACAGCTTGAGTATAAATATATATGGTAGCTACGTGGCGGTGATGGACAATAGTGTATTTATTTTATAGAACCAAGATACAGTATTTAAATAAGTCCTTATGATAAAACACAGCTTGAAAGTTCTGCAGAAGAATAATAGCAGCTAGGGTATACTTTAAAGATGGTAATTGGACTTTATTCTAGGAAAGGCTAAATAAATTGAAATATGTTTTATGTCATTCTGCCTATTCTTGTATGATAAAAATAGCTTTATATTTCATAGCATTTCAAAAAGCTTGTGCAACAGGGGAATAATAATGAAAGAAAAGAAGCAATCAAAATAAGAAAGGGGGGAGAATCCTTGTATCCCTCTGAAATAGAAATAATAAATGAATTCTGTGAATAATTTCAAAGACTGCAATAAGCTGAATGCGTCTTCCAGACACATAGGAAAAAAAGAAAGAAGTGTCTCTAGCATGTGTAGAAAAGCATAAGACAATTTTCTTTTTTTTTTTAATCTGAAACATATAAATGTGAGAACCACTATATTTACTGAACATGGTTTAATCACATAGTCCGGAAATAGCGTAATAACAAAAGCGTAGTCCATGAAATTTCTTTAGGAAACTCAGCATCCTCCCCAACACTTAAATTTCTTCATACAGTGTTCAGTAAGAAAATATCTTCACAAATTTTCAAGGATTTTGAGCAGAACAAGTTTTAAAACCTCCGAAAAATGTATAATCCACAAATTATGTCCACTCTCCCCTGTCCCAAAGTTACTTACAAAAAGAACTAAAGTCATTACTATAGAAGACTGGCACCTCTTTTCCTTGTTAGCAAAAGAAAAAAAAAAAAAAAAGAAAAGAAAAGAAATCTTTCACATCGTATTAAACATACACCAACAAATTAAGAATTTTAACTTGAGCATTTATCTCTCAAAAGGAAGAGAAAAAAGTAGGTATGTATACATATAATATATTTTACATACATACAGTTAGATGTTTTATAAACATTTACAAGTGTTTCATAAAGCCGATATAAATATGTTTTATACGCATGCAAAAAGCATCCATATATTTTTTCAATGCCTTTCTGGTGGATAGATGAAAGCATTATTATTTTCCTATGATATTTTGCAGAAAAGAGATACTTATTTCAGGATAGAGAACATGCCTTTTACTGAAAGGCCCTTCGAACAGTATTTCCATATTCAAATCAGAATGGAAGTCACTTTTAAAACTGTTTCTAAACAGACGACCTCTTAAGGCAGGAGACAGACTGCTATATTAGGATCAGACCAGAGCTGACATTTATCATAGAATAAGAGAATCACAGAATGCCTAAGGCTGGAAGGGACCTCTAGCGGTCATCTAGTCCAACCCCCCTGCACATGCAGGACCACCTAGGGCACATGTCACAGGGCAGCATCCAAGCAGGTCTTGAAGATCTCCAGGGAAGGAGACTCCACAACCTCTCTGGGCAGCCTGTTCCAGTGCTCTGT
>JAWLRI010000950.1:2029110-2042166 GCA_034781795.1 Crypturellus tataupa | reverse complement strand
GAGGGACGGTGTCAAAAGCCTTGGTGAAGTCAAGATAGATGACATCCACCACTCTCCCCTCATCTATCCAGCTGGTCTTCCCATCATAGAAGGCTATCAGATTAGTCAAGCATGATTTCCCCTTGGTGAATTCATGCTGACTAGTCTTGAAATGTTTCTTAGGCATGGAGGCTGAAATTTTTTAATTGGTCAATAAGATCTTGATCACCTGGGGGTTGGGGAAGTTTCATGGGACAAGGCATTATGCATGAAAGGGATGGAAAGTGGCACCAAGGAGGATGGGAGAATTATCAATTTTGAAGCATTTTTGTAGGCTTGCTATGCTGACTAGGCAACTGTTGTTTTGTCTGGGCTCTTACATGTCAAAGATGTAAAGACAAGTATCTGCATCAGGAGCATTTCTAAACCTACAGGTATAATAACACAATCCTACTTTTCCATGTGTCTTTCCTCTCTTCTCTCCTCATTCCTTCCTTTCTTTTCCTCAAAACAGAAACACAACAAAACAAAACATTCATATATATAGCACACACAAATGCACTTGGGTATTCATTCATGACTCACACTGCCTCATATTTTCTCACCTCAATAGGAGACATAATAGTAGCTAGATGGTAGCTTTCACCATCTCTTTTTTTTTTTTTTTTGTCCCCCTCCTGTATATTTGCATCCATATATAAAAGAACGACAAAGCTGCAAATATTTGACTTTCCATTGCATATCACTATAAACAAAATCTATGTTAAATAACATGCTGAGTGTTATCCCAGGGAGGACATATTTTTACAGCTACCATGATCCTGAACCCTTCCACTCCAGCATTACAGTGAAACAGTGTTTCTCCTGGGAAAGTCACCACTTCTTCTTTTCTAAAATGTCCATTTTTACAGGACATACTAAATGCCATTAGTTTACTCAAGGGGTTAATAAGCCTCAGAATCACTTCACTTATCTACAGTAGAGTGGCATAATGACTTCACTGCTGAGTTTTTTTCCTGTAAAGGGGTACATTAGAAAGCACACAGAAGAGAAATGAATGCATGCCCCAAGCCCCGAAACAGCACTTTCAATGTCTTTATAGTGTACCTGAGAGCATATTAGGAAAATAAAGAGGAATCTTCAATTTACTGACTGACTTACAATTATTCTTTTTCTTTTCTCTATTGACCTTAAGACAGAATCTTCAGAACTTTAAATTCTAGTTTACATGCAAGACTTAAAAACTAATTTACCATTTCCTATTAGCCAGCAGATAGTCTACAGACCAGCAGCAGGTAACAGTTTCCAAGGGCAATACCCATATCCATGCTTTCCAAAGGAAAAAAACATGGAAAATATAATAAAGAAGGTGATATACATCAGGCAGGCTGTCCCCGGACCCTTTTCTTTCAGCCTCAGGTCATCTATGTATCTGATAAAACTGAAATCCTGTCATCCCTCTGCAAGTGTCATATACTCTAAAGTATACGGATTGCTGCAGCCTGTTCTCTGTGCCAGTCCTGCAGTTATCTCAGTTCAGGGACTCTGAAAGAATCACAGAGCAGACAGATAACTGTATTTAAGCTTTAGGGATTGCCATCTTTGTAAGGGGTAGCCTCACTTTCCCATCGGAGATAAAAGGAACACGGCAACTTCTTATGAGACAAACAAAACTGCAAGGATCAGAAGGTAAAAGCTACTATAGCACAAAAAATGTTTACAGAAAAGTCTTATAAAAATACAAAAGTATCAAGAATATTGATAAATCCCTAAAGCTGGCAACATTGGTTCAATGAAGCCATGCCAGCTTACTTCATCTGAGCATCAGGTCTGTGCACTGTGCAAACAGCAACGAAACATTTTATTAAATCAAACTTCTTTCTTGCTGTGGCACTACATGTAAGAATTTCTTTCAGTAGATAGCATCCTACTAATGCTGAATATACAGTTTTAGAGACACATCACTTGTGTACTTTTTGCTGAGAGGTGTCTCTTTTCTCTCCATTCTCTTGTCACTCTGAGCACCTTTTTTCACTATAATAAATACAAAATTCTAATATTTCTGTATTTCCTGAGGTATCATTTCTGTTACCTCCACCACTAGTTTCTGCCTCTAATATTTTCTCAACAGTTCAGTATTCAAACTGTACATATATACAAACTGTATATATATATATACATATATATGTATGTATGACCCTCATATCCATCTTTTGAAGAGTTGCATGACAGCAAATGACTGGCCTTATTCATTTTAGTTTTGAAGGTGGCAAACCTCTTTAAGTTTTTCTTATAGCCCATATACTCTCTGTCATGCTTTGATCTATCATAAAAAGTATGACAGTTAGTAAGACAGGATGTCCCTCTGTACCTTGGCTGTAATTGCTTAGGTTTTGTTTAATCAGATGATCTTCTGTCACTGTCAGGCTGCAATCAGGACAGGGTGCGGTACCAGGTGACAAGGGTCTGCTCCTTCTTTCTGACTGCTTGAGTATTAACACAGGAAACACTCATATGCTACAAGTGCTGAATTTGCAGAGAGATAATATAGCTTCCTATATACTCCAGAATTCCCTTTGGGTTTCAAGCAACAAGCATGACAAAAGCTGTTCACCTTATTTTTAAATATTTTATAGCTGCAAAAAAAGTGCCAGATGCTGTTTAGAAACTGGACTTATGGCTAACCATTCAATCAGAAAAAAAAAAAAAAAAAAAAAAAAAAAAAAAAGTCTTTTATTTAACAGCTGCCATTAAAAAGAAAAAAGAAATAAACAAAACAGCTATGCACATGATATAATTTGAGTATAGAGCCTCTGCTACAATGACATACTCAGAGCATTTTCCATTCAATTTGAGATGGCAGGTATTGTATTTTACATACAAGAGACTTATTTTCCAGTCAAGACAGCTTTTTCCTTCTGTCAGTGGAAAAGATGCTTGACCACCTGTTCTCAAAATTGAAATGTTTCATTAAAGAAACCTGCTCATTATCTATCATGCAGAAGACACTCCATAGTAGAAGAAAGCTTTGAAGAGGAAGAGAGTGCAAAGAGAGACAGTAAAATAATTGGTGACAAAGGAAAGGCAGTAAATGGCTGGACTAAAACATTTGATATGGTGCCATACAAAAATTTACTTGGGAAAAAAGAAAAAGGAACTCAAAATTAGTTCAGATAAAGCCTTGCCACATGAATAGGAAGCTGCCTAAATTGTCCTGAAAAGGGTAATAATAAATGACAGTCTATTGATCAAGTTAGAGGATAGATATCTTCTGAGTGCTATTGGCTTTGGTGGTTGCTTTCATGCATCGATAAGATGTTAGCTTCAATAAATTATATAATCTTATATTCAAAAAGATACTACACTGCAAAGGTGAAAGGGTAGGGAATAAAGACAAGAGGAAGACTCCAAACCTGCTGCTAAAAGGAAAGATAAAAGATCCCACAAAAACATTTTTTAAAGATGCTCTAGGACTGGATCTATAAAACCATATAAACTATAAAACCAGTAAAAGCCAATTGCACATCATGTTGGTATAGGCATTAAATTCAGAATCCTCAAATTTGCAGTATATCTTTCAGTGAAGCAAACAGGAGCTGAAACCCATGAAGAAAAATACAATTCATCTCTACCAAGACCACACTCAGTTTACCGTAACTTTAACTATATTCAGTTAAATGTCTAGCAATGATTTCAACTGATATAGTAGTGGTGCTCAGTGTATGCACTGTGTGGTTGCATACAGTGAAATATATATCTATATATTACATATATCCTGTGGCAAGAAGACAATAGAAAATAGTAATAGTAAACTTATGTTTAATAAGTTCAAATGTGTACATATTTTAGGCTGCAATCACTATATATAAGTCCACACAAGTCCTGAATATGTGTATATATCAAACTTAAGGTCAGAGCAAAGAAAATTAAGCACTCCATTTCTCACATGTGCAGGTATAAAAGAAAGCTATTTGCCAGATTGTTAATACGGAAAAAATGGCTAGTGGTACCAACATCAAATGAACTGGCAACAATCCCCAGAACTTGTCAGTGTTATGATAAGGTTTACAATTGCCAATATACCTATACAAATCCATCTGAACCAATCTTTTTAAATGTTATAAATAGAAATGTTATTAAATTATAGATTCCTTTCCACATTGCTTAGTTAAAATTACCAGAAAATATCAATACAGTCAATTAATACAGGAAAAACCCCCATAATTTACAACTATTTACCTTGATACTCTGCCAGGGAGAATGAGCTTTTTTCATCGAAGACTGTGATGACCCACCTCCAAAACACTCTTCTTTAGGTCTTCTATTTGCAGATGAGAGGCAACACCTCATTCCTGAGCCTTGCTAGCCATACTGTAGCTTAATGAGTGGCTAACTTCCATCCATGCACCTGGCAAGGCTGAAGATTGTATGGTGCTGTATATTCAGAGATGGCATAAGAAAGCACTTATGAGGAGTTACATTCCAAAGACAAAATAACTGCCATGAAATTTCTATTTTTTACTATCATTTGTACTTTAGCAGCCTAACCCTGGGATAAGCCACTTCTTTAAACATCTGAGTCACTCAAGTGTACTGTCAACAGAGTCACTGTCAACACAAGTGCAAAGGTCAAATACAACTCTCTAAATGATTTTAAAATCACTAAAGGAGAGAAAATGTGATTTTTTAAAAACTATTTCTTCATTTCTTGCTTTTTCCAGTTTGGCAATTGCACCCATCTGTGGCTTCATAGGTACACTCACATCCTAGCAACTGCAGTGGGATGTTCACATAAATATCCAAGCCCATAACTTAATACAAATTTTACTTTATTTTAGTGTACAATAACATTCTGTAATATATACAATAGCATTCTATAAACTTCCCTTTCAGTAACTTGGTAGAGATCTAATGACAGTATGGTAGGGCAACTTTATAGTGATAGTTTTTAAGTAACAGGATCAAAATCCATCTACCTCCCTAGCTTGGCAACAGCTTTCAAATGATTGCCTTCTAGACAATTTATCCGGAGAACTGCTGATACATTGTCCCGGTGGAGAAGAAACCAGTAGTTGGTCTTTGTAGCAAAGAAAACCCTTTAAGCTCCTGCTAGCAATACTGTGCAGGAGAGATGATGAAGGAAAAAACACCTTCAAGCATGAAAAATATCCCCACAATAAGCCAGATGGGATAAAATTAGAATCTGTTATCAAGTCTGAAAAGCTCAATGACAATGTTGTAATCGCAGCACAGAGGACTGCCACAGAAAGAATTAACAAAGCTGCTTTGAATTAAAGATGGACAGTGTGTAAAGCACTTCCTATCACTTGGAAATGGAAGAGTTTCAGAAAATTGGTGTCTCCATATGAGAAAACAAACTGCAGTGTTTCAACTGACATAATGCACTAATATACACAGACATTAAAAGTAAAAAAGTGAGTCCAGAGAAGATCAGCACAATGGCTCCATCATTGATCTAACCTCTGCCTTGCAGCAGCGACAGAACTAAATCCTGCCTTCAAAACTATGCGTTTCAGAGGCAAGACTGGAATGAAGGCCTGATTGCTGCCAGAATTTAGAGATCATAATAGCAGTGCTAAATAATAGATTACCACTTCAGATTATAGAGACAGGAGAAGGATGCATCAGTCAGGGTCATAGGGACGTTTGCCAAAAGGGTTGAGAATGTGAAGGCTAACACGGTGACTCTCAGCAAATGGGATTATCAAAAGATACTCAGAAGTGACATGTATCATGGGAAAGGTCATTTCTCTCCTTCCTGGGTAACAAGCCTGTGATATCGTGCTGGGATGAGCACTTATCATGGAGGTAGCATTCCAGAAGCAGGCTAATTAAGGAACTTTGCAAAACACAGAGGTTTCACTCTGCGGGGGTTTCCACCATACATTCCGGAAATGTATGTCAGTCTGCGCACAGCAAATGCACTTCACACAGAAAACAATGCAGCTGAAAAGAGGGATCTTTCAATGTTTCACTAAAGCCAGCCACTATCAAGCATTGCAGTGTTCCAGGTGAGTAAAACACCTCAGATGGACTTGGAATTGCTCTGAGATCTTGTGAACCTGAGCCACCCTTCCATGAACTTAATCCTAGTTGCAACACAATCTACAGCTAAGTGAACTTGCAGATAACCACATTGAGCATGAGTTTATTTTGTTATTGTTGTTCAGGATGCTTTGTAGGGTTAGGATTCTTTTGAACTCTATTCAAGATTGACCGTGGTAATTTGAGAGAAAGATATTTTGACTGACATTATTCCAAGCAATATTCTTCTTCCATCAATGGAATTTAACAGGGTATGACCTGGCCCTATGGTTCTAGTTCATCAAAACAGATATTACATGTTATTTAAAGAGAAAAGGTCAGTTGTTTTACAGAAGATTTTTTTCTTCTGAGAAGAAATATTCTCACAAAGATCAACAGACTATGAAACATCTCTATAGAGAAAGCTATTATTCTCTTCAAGCTGATGTGAGCATAGTTGTTATCCATCTATATTCTACAGAGACTCTTTATTTTTTTCAGGTATCTATCTAGTGTGTGAGCTATATATTAGTTTCAAAGTTAGTAAAGAGGTAATATTCTGTGGTCTCAGATACACTGCTCTTGGCTATCATTCCAGATCTAATATATATATATACATGTATATATACACACAAATAAATAAAAATAAAATCACACAGGCTACTTTCAGGATGCAGGTGACTTGAATTTCACGTCTGAAGATACCTGCCTAATCTTTTGGATCATCCCTTAGGAAAGATCAATTTTCAATTGACAGGAACATTCACTATGGGAAACCTCCCTGCTGGGATAAAAAGCTGAGGCCATCTATTAAAAAGAGTGCAGTGAACGGCAGGGCTGATCCCTTTATTTATTGGGTAAAAGTATGAATATATTCAGAAAAAAATCTACTTAATGAAAGACTGCAAATTAACAGTATGTTAAAATAGTCTGATTTTCTGTCAGTGGTACTGACAAGTCATCAAATGTTCAAGGTCAGTAGATATTTTACATATCTTAATTATTCTAGTGGGTTTAAATTTTAATTTATCTTATGAACTTCAGGTAGTTTTGGCAGATACAGTTTACCTTGAAGCTGTGAGTTTGATTGTTTTATCAGCAAAAAAAAGGCATCAGTATGATGATATAGAGTTTTATTGTGTCATGCTTTTACTTCCAATGACTCATCTTAATGCTAGAAACAGATATCACAGAGATTGTAGTGACTCCCACAATAAAAAAAAAATCTGTTAAATTAACTTGCAAAAAAAAATCTGTATAACAGAGAACATTATTTTATAATTCAACATATATTTTCACAAACAATACTCCCTGTCTTGTGGGCACTCATATGGTCTCTATTAAATAGTGAATCAGATTAAACAAACGAACAAAAAATGATTCAAATATACTTCAGTTCAGGGAAGGATCAGTTTGTATGGACTGCAATATAAAAAAGGGATCATGCTTTCAAATTAAAGTATTTAATTATTGGGTGCCATGTCAAGGTTGTGAACTACAGGCCCCTCTTTGTAATGGGCTATGTGGATATGGATCTTTCCGCAGGCAGCTGCTAGTGACTTTGTCCTCCCAAGCAACCGCTGAAATTCAGTTTTCATCAACCTCAGCTGCTGAAACCACCTGTTCAAGCTTCAGAACAAGTGACAGGTAAAAAAAATCAATCTCCATGCAAAGTCTGTGAGTCTTAGGCTAACCTGAAGCCTTGCTGCGTTCCATCTTCCCTGCCCTTGAGCTCATATAAGAGAATCATATAAGAAGATACTGGAGAAATAAATCAGGTCAGAGCTGTTAAGAAAGACAAGCAGGCATAAGAATCACAACAACTGAGGGTTAAAACATATTTTTTACAGTAATTCATATATTTGAGTACTTCTCGGAATAATTCCTTTAAAATGATTGATGAGGATTGACATTCTATCAGCACCTAAAATTCTAAAAATGTGTAATGAATCAATCAATCCGGAGTGTGAAAAGGACTTGTGCCTGATATCTGCATATCTGTGTTTTTGCTGTTCCCCTTCATTGCTCTGGAAATTATCTACTTGAAGTCCTATTTATTCATTTTTACACACAGAATATTGCATTTTACATTGTATATTAGTAGTATATTAGTCTAATTCCTGATGCAGAAGACCAGCAGTCTCCTCCAGCAAAAACGTGACACTAGGCTCTAAGTAGATCAGCATTTCAGAACACTTTTTGTCAGGGATATTAATAAATGCTACAGTCTTTTCTATGTCCTAATTTTTCTAGAGCACGTTTTGAAG
This sequence comes from Crypturellus tataupa, assembly GCA_034781795.1. Taxonomy (NCBI): domain Eukaryota; kingdom Metazoa; phylum Chordata; class Aves; order Tinamiformes; family Tinamidae; genus Crypturellus; species Crypturellus tataupa. The sequence goes on along the minus strand of JAWLRI010000950.1, from coordinate 2,033,875 downwards.
TGTTCTATTTACTCTAAGATCTGCTGCCACCAGAACACTGAACTAGAAATGCACTTTATCTTTTTTTTTTTTTTTTTTTGGTTACTCACTGCTAACAGCTCCAAGAGTTGAGACAAAAAAGGCTGCACCTTCACTCCTCCTCCCTCCATCCTCCTGCATGGGGGAAGTCACTAGCCTCATTTGATGAAAGGCAAGTGCATTCCTTTCATCAGCAGCCCTTAGAGTTCAAGGTCCAGAAGAAACAAGATCTCCAACTGCTAAATCTTTTCTCTGCTTTGCAACTCCACTTGCTAGGCAGAACCACATCATCACCTCCTCACCGCACACTGTGCCCCCAAGGCATGGCACTGGCCCCAGAGTGTGCTGAGCTGACACTACAGCAGAGAGACGCAGGGTGAGAGGTGGGCAACCGAGTTTCATGCGCAGAGCTGACTCATCCCTCCAAACACCTTCTTGATCACAGGTTGGCCTGCAAATCAATGGAAGCACGCAGAGCTGCATTGGAAACTGCCAAGAGTTATTTGTGGCTACCTGTGTTATAACCAGCTGATCAACAATGGCTACAGAGCCTTGTCCAGATCCATATTCAGCGCAGACAGTGGTTGAAGGCTGAGCAACCTGCCCCATGCATGACACAGATTGTCCTGCCAGAGTGTTCAGTTCTGTAAAATTGCACAAGTGAAGAAAACTTTGAGAATCCTTGTTTCAGAGACGGACAGTCAGGTTTAAAACTGCTTCTGTTGAGAACAGGGGATGTTAGTAATCTGATACAGGTAGACATCCAGATCTCTGTTTCCTTCCAAGCTCCCCCCGCCACCTCTCTACAATAATTTCCTCCTCTTGTTGCAGTGTTCATATTAAATACAAAGTCCAGTTCAAAGTTCTCCTCACCATCACCACATGCATTGACACAGCTGTCTCATTTGCTGACAGTAAATCCTGCAGGGCCTGGAACAGAAATAAATGAGTCCAGAAGAGCTACAGAGGAAATACTAATGACTGTAGAGCTGGTGGGTCAGGACCTGCACACCAGATTTACAAATGTACTGAGACATTGAAGGTGCAGCTAGGCATGCTCTGGGACTTACTCAAATGCCTAACCAGGCCCTGGCTAACTGCCACTGTCTTTAAAAGTCAGTTAAATGTCTCATCTGCTCATGCATCTTTGTTATTCCCACTATGTTCTTGTCTACCTTTTTGGATAGTTCAATTTCTTTGTCAAGCTGTCCTGGGGTTATTATCTTACAAACCTGTACTTTGATACATACCACAAAGTAATTAACATTAAATATACAGCGTTTCTGATGATGGGGCCATTTTTGTGGCTTCTTGTTTTCAATGGTGATTACTAATAGCTTTTGCATCCTTATAGCTGTGCCATCTGACAACTGGAAAAGAAAACCCAAAATATTAATTAACTGAGCCACACAATGCACCTGTGAACTGGATTTTTATCATTCATTGACAGATGGGGAAACAAAGACATAGAAAGGTTGAATGCTTTATCAAGGAGCCCAGAGGAGGTCCATGGTAGAGCTGGAAAATGAACAATGAGAAGCCAGATACACCAACATTTGGCCCTGCGCATTATTACTACATTTCAAAATGTTCCTTCTGAGGCTCAGTCCACCTTGCCTTAATAACATGAAACCCCTCTACTAGTTTTTTCCTCCTCAGAGCCTTTTCATTCTCTTCTTTCTGTTGACAATATCCAACCTGTCACTCAAGCACAGCTGAAATGTTTGATTCTCTAGATTCTCATGTTCTGCTGAAGACTCACAGATATTTCTTTACAGGCCCTCTAAGACATAGCTTTCCTATCTTGCCCTCACAGAAAAAGCTCTTGTCTAAAGCCTCATCATATATCAATAGCTGCAACCCTCTTTTTTGGCCTTGACAAATGTAATCTCATCCAATCAATATTCCTCCAGAAAACACTGCTGAAGAGATAATCTCTGAAAGTCCTTTGCTTTGTCTTTGTCGTCTCTCCATTGGTTCCCCTTCATTTTATTTTATAAACATAAGCTCTTCTCTTCATTTTTCTAAGTCCTGATTTTGAATTACCTGTATTTGTCAATCAGAGTAAAAAGGTTAAGTTCTGCTGCCGAACAACCTCTGTAAAGATGGTGAGACAGTGAAAAGTCCCAACCAGAGAGACAAATATGGGGCTGGCCCTTTGAATAGAACTCAGTTTCATTCTCTGATTAGCAAACTGTTTTAACAAGTAACTGGCCCATCACCTGAAATCAGCAAGAAATAAAGAAAACAATTTATATTCAATTAATGGGAGAATAGGAAGAAAAAGCTTCTCTATCCCTTTTCAACAAATTATACATGGATTTAGCAGTAAGTGACTTGAAAAGAGTCCCTACTGAATCCAATTTTGGTATGCATTTTTGTACCTTATTTTGAAAAGCTAATAAGAATATACTGAGGATATACTGAGGATGACTTTTAAAGACAAGTCCCTTTTACTTTATTTTAGAGTTACTGGGGTAAATAAGTGCAACAAAAAATTCCTAGCTGTGTTTGTCATAAAAAATGGTGCTGGAGTACTAATGTTTAGATGACTATCATTGTGTCTTCTGGAGAATCTTTGGTGAAGTACTGTGTACCTACCTAAAGACCACAAGAGAAGAGGAAGACCAGCACTACACACAAATATATAATGGAGTGTTGTTCTGTGAAACATACATTTCAGAATATGAAATAAATAATTCCATTAAAAATAATTAGGTAAGCAAATACAGTCAGAATCATATGAAAATTTCAGGAATGTCTTTCATATAATCACTAAAAGTACTGAGATTTCAAACTGTTCCACTGGCTGAAATAGGAAAAGAAATGTGTAATAATATAAGGCAATTCAAAAAACTCCTGGAATGCAGCTATAAAAGACTACATAGAAAGATCTTTCCAAAGTTGGGGATTCACTCCACAAGGCAAATAAGAAATAGGATACCCAAAATAACATTCTTCTCTCCCTTCTTCATGCTAGTAAGATTCACCAATTCCAATATACTTGTCAATTTAGGATCTTGAAAACCCATCGGTGGAGTGACAGAAACTGACATTTCAAATGAAATGAGAATGGAGGATGCATATTCCGATGAAAATGTATCCATCTCACAGATAATAAGAGCAGCAGAGATATTTTGACATCCCTGCCCTAGGTTCTAGTCAAGGAAAAGATGCACTAAATGATACAAGGATTCAGATGGCAAGCAAATGAGTTAATAAGTCATTATTTTATGCAAGGTAAGAAAAAAACAGACAGACACCAGTACAGATTAGGGGTCGACCTGCTAGAAAGCAGCTCCACAGAGAGGGATTTGGGTGTCCTGGTTGACAACAAGTTAACCATGAGTCAGCAATGTGCCCTCGTGACCAAGAAGGCCCATGGGATCCTGGCTGCATGAGGAGGAGCGTTGCCAGCAGGTCGAGGGAGGGGATCCTGCCCTCTGCTCAGCTCTGGTGAGGCCGCACCTGGAGTATTGGGTGCAGGTCTGGGCTCCCCCGTACAAGAGCGGTGTGGAGCTTCTAGAGAGGGTCCAGCAGAGAACCACGAAGATGATTAAGGGACCGGAGCATCTGTCGTATGAGGAAAGACTAAGTGAGTCAGGCCTGTTTAGTCTGAAGAAGAGAAAGCTGAGAGGAGATTTGATCAACATGATCAAGCACCTGAGGGGTCAATGTTGGGAGGATGGGGCCAGGTCGTAGTGACTGGTGACAGGATGAGAGGTAACGGGAGCAAGTTGAAACACAGGAAGTTCCAGCTCCATGTGAGGAAGAACTTCTTTCCTGTGAGGGTGACAGAGCCCTGGCACAGGCTGCCCAGAAAGGCTGTGGAGTCTCCTTCTCTGAAGATCTTCCAAACCCGCCTGGATGTCACCCTGTGCTACGTGCTCTGGGTGTCCCTGCTGGAGCAGAGGAGTTGGATTGGATGATCTCTAGAGGTCCCTTCCAACCTTAACCATTTTGTGACTCTGTGAAATATCAGGGAAAAATAAATAAATAAATAAATAAATAAATAAATAAAACAGTTGTTAAAGCTCAACCTGCAAAAAAGCTGCTTTCACCAAACTTTTCTCCAGAGATTATGCAGAGGTAACATGACTCTTCCCATACATAACCAAAAAGAGTATGGAAAAGATACACAGTCCCAGGATTACAGATATAAAGAAGATGATTGATTTGCAGTCAATTATCAATTTCACAGGAGCTTCCAAACAGAACCACAGGCTCAGAGGTATTTTTTATTCATCATTTTATTTGGTAGTAGTTCTTAAAAGCAAGAACCAACTTGCACTTCTGGAATGTAGTTAAGATCAGGGAGAGGAGAGTTTGGCAGTGTTGTGGTAGGAGACACATGCAGCATCTACTGCTCTATGGTTCATCCTTTATTCTAACATTTTTGCTCTGTAGTATTAAAATTGTATTTATACAAAGAGGGTTTGAGATGTGCTCAATGATCTGACTGGAAGAGGGTAGGGATGGAGAGGATGACAGATTTAGAATATTTGAGTGTATGGGATAAAAGTGATAGCAGTGCAGGTAGCAGTGGTCCCATCGAGGAAAAGCAAGTGAATGAGGATGTGTGTCTCAGGGGGTAAATGGAGAAAACAGCCTTAAGAGTGGGAGAACAGGGACTTAGAGTAGAATTAGAATCATAGAATCATAGAATCATTGAAAGCCTAAGGTTGGAAGGGACCTCTAGAGGTCATCTAGTCCAACCCCCCTGCACACGCAGGGCCACCTAGAGCAC